>RRYO01000002.1:180326-252227 GCA_006510565.1 Diophrys appendiculata
GCGGCAGCCACGCGGGCCGCTCCCGCCGCTCTGCGGACGATTGGACCCCCGGTCGCGCTGCGCTTGCCGGGGGAGTCGCTTGGGGGCGGGCCGTGGGTTCGGGATTTGCCGTCGTGAGGGAAGTGCTCAGGCTCTCGGTGGGCTGAACAAGATTGAGGACGCAAAGACCCGCGTTGGCTGCCCCCTGCCTCCCAGGGTCCTGACAGGAACACGGCCTGCCCAACCCCCGAAGCGCTTTCCCCGACTTGATCGGGGATCCAGGCCACCTTGCCGCCCGGTCGCAGGTCCAATCGAGCCATCTGTGCGGCAGCCACGCGGGCCATTTCCACCGCTCTGCGAACGATTGGGCCCCCGGTCGCGCTGCGCTTGCCGGGGGAGTCGCCTGTGGGCGGGGCCGTGGTCCGGGAGTCGCCCGGGGGCATGTGCGGAGTTCGGTATTTGCCGTGGTGAGGGAGGTGCTCGGGCATCTCGACGCGCTCGACAGAATTGATGACGACAGGAGCGTGTCACGAAAGAAAGCCCGGCATCGCTGCCGGGCTTTCGAAGGTTCGTGTCTTGTCCGTTGCCGCTGTTTCAGCGGCGCGCGGGTCAGCGCGCGGGAAGCGGGATCCACTCGGCGATGGAGACATCCGCATGCTGGAACTGCGGCATTTTCTCGCCCAGGTCCGACATGTTCTTCACGTCCTGCCCGTTCAGGAAGTCCTGCGTGATCAGCGTCGGCGGGACGATCACCTGCTTGCCCGGATCTTCCCCGGCAAGCATCAGCGCGAGCGTGCGCACGCTGACTTCGCCGACAACGGCGGGGTTGGTCGCGACCGTCGCGGCCCAGGCGCTGTCCGGCTCGCGCATGGCGGAGATATCCGCGGTCGAAACATCCGCGGAGTAGATCTTGATGTCCTGGCTGAGGCCGGCCTCGTCCACGGCGATCTTCACGCCCTTGGCGAATTCGTCATAAGGGGCGAAGACGACGGAAATCGTCGGGTTGGCCTGCAGCACGGACCGCGCCTGGTTGGCCACCGAATTGGCGATCGGATTGTCGAGCGTGCCGAACATGGCCGCTTCCTTGATGCCCGGGTTTGCTTCCTTGACTTCCTTCCATGCGACGTCGCGCCGGTCGAGCGGGGCGATGCCCGGCACATAGACATAGCCCGCGGTGAAGCTGTCGCCATTGTCCTTGATGGCCTGCTCCAGGGCCAGTTTGCCGAGAAGGTAATCGGACTGTTCGACCTGGGGAATGGCATCGTTTTCGACATTGACGTCGAAGGCGACGACCTTGATGCCGGCCTCGACGGCGCGCTGGGCGGCCGGTTTCATGGATTCCGTCAGGCCGTGCTGAATGATAATGCCGTCAACCCCGAGGGCGATCGCCTGATCGACCATGTCGGCCTGCAGGGCGGCGTCCTGCCGGCTGTCCAGCACACGCAGGTCCACGCCGAGCGCTTCGGCCTGCTTCTCGACGCCCGACAGATACGACTGGAAGAAGTCACCGGTGGACAGGTAGCGCACCAGCGCGATCTTCACGTCCTCCGGCTTGTCGAACGGAGCCGGCATGTCGGCCGCGAGCGCTGCGCCGCCACCAGACAGTCCCAGCCCGGCGGCAACCGCGAGCTTCATGAATTCACGTCTCAACATTGTGTATCCTCCCATTTTTGAACGGGCGCCTTTCCGGCGTCACGCTGATCTCCTGCCCCCGCGCCGCGAGGACAGGTAGAACGTAAAGACAAGAGCGGCGACAAGCACGGCGCCCTTGACGAAATCCTGCATGTAATAAGGGGCGTTCATCATGGTGAGCCCCTGAAGAAGAATGCCGACGAAAAGAGCGCCGGCCGCCGTTCCGAACGCGTTCGGACGGGCCGCGCCGAGCACCGCGAAACCGATCAGGGCGGCGGCCACACTGTCGAGCAGAAGGTTGTTGCCCGACGCGATGTCGCCGCGTCCGAGCCGGGCGGCCAGCAGAATGCCGCCGACCGAGGCAAGCATGCCGGAGATCATGTAGGCGACGATCTTGTAGCGGTGCACATTGGTGCCGACCAATCCGGCGGCGCGCTCGTTGGAGCCGATGGCATACATCAGCCGGCCATGGCGGGTGTAGCCGAGAAACAGCCAGATGATCAGGGCGATCAGCAGGAAGACAACCACGGGAACCGGCAGCAGGCGGTCCAGAAACAGGTCGAACCGGTGCCGCCCGAGCCACAGGAAGGCGGCGGAAAACGTGCCTTCGGCGACCGAGCCGTCCGGCAGGTTCATGCCGGTGGCGATGGAATTTCCCTGGGTGGGAATGCGCTGCAGGCCGATCAGGAGGAACATCATCCCCAGGGTGGCCAGAAGGTCGGGCACGCGCATCTTCACGATCAGCAGCCCGTTGATCAGACCGACAAGGGCGCCCATGGCAAGGCACAGAACGACCGCGACGAATGCCGACTGTTCCATGATCACCATGGAATAGGCGGACAGCATGAGCGCTGAAGTCGCGACCGAGCCGATCGACAGGTCGAAGCCGCCGACGACCAGCGTACAGGTCACGCCCAGAGCCAGAATTCCGGTGATGGCCACCGACTGGAAAATGAACACCGCCGACCGCGCACTGGCAAACCCGCTGGCATAGATGCTGAAGAAGACCGCAAGGCCGCACAAGAGCACGATGAAGCCATAGCGGATGGCCAGTTCGAGCGCTGTCCTGGAAGAAACGTTTGAAGTCATGCCATTGCCTGGTTCGGGGAAGGGGGAAGCGTCGGCGCCGGGTTCGGTTCCGGGGCCTGTGTCCGGGCCGTGCCGGAGACCGCGGCGACCAGACTGTTCAGGTCGACGTTGGTGTTGACGTATTCACCGGCAATCATCGCCTCGTTCAGGACAATGATCCGGTCCGCGATTTCGAGGGCCTCGTCGATTTCCGCGACGAAGACAAGGGTGGTCCGCCCGGACGCTGTCTGGCGGATATACTTGCCGATGTCCCGCCTGGCGCCGATATCCACGCCCTGGAAAGGCTCGTCGAGCAGCAGCACCCGCGCGCCTTCGAGCAGCCAGCGGCCGATCATCACCTTTTGCTGGTTGCCGCCTGACAGTGTGCCGATGCCGTCCCGCTCGCTCTGGCACTTGACGCCGATCCTGTCGATCATGCTTCTGCTGGCCTGCCGCTGGGCGCGTTCGCTCAGGAAGGAGAACCGGCTGAAGGCGTTCAGAAAAGGCAGAGTCATGTTGTTGGCGATATCGAAATCCGCGATCACCGCGTTTACGCTGCGGTCCTTCGGAGACATGAACACGCCGCGGGCAACGGCTTCCGTCGCACTTGTGGGACGGTACGCCTTGCCGTCGAGCAGGAGCACGCCTTCCGCCGGCTCGGCAAGGCCGAACAGAACCTCGGCAAGCTCGGTGGTGCCGCTGCCCAGAAGGCCGGTGAACGCGATAACCTCGCCTTCCCTTGCCGTAAAATTGATAGGTGGGCTGTCCTCGAACAACCTCAGTTCCCTGGCGTCCAGAACAGACTCGCCCCCGGTGACCGGATCGATGTCGACCTCGGTCATCTGATGACCGAGCATGGCATTGACCGCACCGACATAGTCGAGCGGCGCCGTGTCGAAGACGCCCGAAACGGCGCCGTCGCGCATGGACACGATCCGGTCCGCCACACGGCGGATGTCGGACATGCGGTGGGAAATGTACAAGATGGCGACGCCGTCCGACCGCAGCCTGTCGATCAGGGTGAACAGCCTGTCCGCCTCGGACGCGGACAGGGACGATGTCGGCTCGTCGAGGATCAGCAGTTTCGGGGATCGCGCCATTGCTCGGGCGATCGCGATCATCTGGCGGTCGGCAACATCGAGATCGGCGACACGGGTGCGCACGTCCATCGTCAGGCCCATGCTTTCGGCGACCGCGCGGGCCTGCCGGCGGAGCTTGCGGTCGTTGACGAACAGGCCGACACCCGGCTCGGTCAGACGGTCGAGGGTCAGGTTGGTGGCAACGTCCAGATCGGGAATGACGCCGTCGTCGATGGACTGGTGCACCGTCACGACGCCCTTGGAAATGGCGTCGGCCGCATCGGCCGGCGCATAGGGACGCCCGCCCAGTTCGATCCGGCCCGAATCCGCGAAATGGTAGCCGCACAGGATCTTGACCAGCGTCGACTTGCCGGCGCCGTTCGCCCCCATCAGGGCCGTGACCTCGCCCGCGCGCAGTTCCAGATCGATGCCGCGCAACACGTGATTGCGACCGAAGGACTTCTCCAGACCGTTCAGTTTGCAGGTGGCTTCTGTCACCTTTCCTCCCAAAATTTGACGAGCTCCTCCCTCGTTGCAATCGTTACAGCACGTAAAATAGTCATTTGTCAACTGAGTTGACTTTTGATCAATCTTGATTTTTATTCGGAGGAAATCGGGAGGACAGTACAGCAAGATGGACACGCCGGATCTCTATCGCCCCTTAACCCCTGAGGAACTTGGACCCCGTCTGTCGGCGGTGCCCGTGATTGCCGGGCGCGTCGGACCCGACCCGTCCAACTGGACGGTGAAGGAAGTCGGCGACGGCAACCTGAACCTCGTTTTCATCGTGGCAGGGCCAAAAGGCACGGTGATCGTCAAGCAGGCGCTGCCCTATGTGCGCCTGGTCGGGGACAGCTGGCCGTTGCCGCTCTATCGCGCCTATTACGAGAACCACGCGCTGGTGCGCCAGGCTGCGCGCGATCCCGGGTCCGTCCCGGAAGTCTTTCATTTCGACGAGACCCAGGCGCTGATCGTGATGGAGTATCTTGCGCCCCACAAGATCCTGCGCCGCAAGCTGATAGACGGCGAGAAGGTCGAGGGCCTCGGTGGTTTCCTCGGGCGTTTTTGTGCCCGCACGGCGTTCCGCGGCTCGGAACTCTCCCTGAAGAGCGCCGACAAGAAACACGACGTCGGCCTGTTTTCCGGCAATGTCGAGATTCCGGCCATCACCGAGGCGCTGGTTTTCACCGATCCCTATTACGACGCCGAAATGAACCACCACACGCCGGGCCTCGATCCCGTGGTGGCGGAGCTGCGGGCGAACCCGCGACTGAAGGCGCGGGTGCAGCGCATGCTGATGAAATTCGCCTCCAGCACGGAAACGATGCTGCATGGCGATCTGCACAGCGGGTCGATCATGTCGACGGACACCGAGAGCAAGATCATCGATCCCGAATTCGTCCAGTACGGTCCCATGGGGTTCGATATCGGCATGCTCATTGCCAATTTCCTGATGGCCTATTTCAGTCAGCCGGCGCACCGCGCCGCCGCGGATCTGCTGCCCTATCAGGACTGGATCCTGTCTGTCGTCGAGGAGGTGCTTGCCGCTTTCGAGGCCGAATTCAGGACGCTGTGGACCCGCGAGCGCACCGGCATGCTCTACCCGGCCTGCCTGTTCGAGGACCAGGCCCAGAGCTCGGCGGAGGCGTGTAGCGAACTGCTGACGGAAATCCGGACGGAGGCGTTCGGTTTCTGCGGCATCGAAATGCACCGGCGCACGCTGTCTCTGGCTCATAACGCCGATTTCGAGGAGATCGGTGACGAAGCCCTCAAGCGCCGGCTCGAAGCGCGCAATCTTGCCATGGGCGCAGAGCTGATTCTGCAAGCCGGGGAGATCGGCTCTGGCCGTGCGCTGTCCGATCTCGCCCGCCAATTCAACGCAAAGGACATCCTATGAAGGTCAACGGCACCCATTACCGCTCCCTTTGGTGGGATGACGGCAAGGCCGCCCTGCAAATCATCGACCAGCGCTGGCTGCCGCACGAGTTCCGGATCGAGCAGGTCGACACGCTGGAGCATTTTGCCGACGCCATCGTGCAGATGCGGGTGCGTGGTGCGCCGCTGATCGGGGCAACCGCCGCTTATGGCATGGCCCTGGCCGCCCGCCTCGATCCCTCCGACGCCCATCTGGACGAAGCCTTCGAGTATCTCGACAAGACCCGTCCGACGGCGATCAACCTGCGCTGGGCGCTGAATCGCTGCCGGACGCTGCTGAAGGCGCTGCCCGAAGGCGCGCGCGCCGCCGCAGCGCTGAAGCTGGCGCACGAGATTTCCGACGAGGATGTCGAGATCAACCGCCGGATCGGGCTCAACGGCCTTGAGATCATCCGCAGGATCGCGGCAACCAAGAAGGCGGGCGACCCGGTCCGCCTGCTGACCCATTGCAACGCCGGCTGGATCGCCACCGTCGACTGGGGCACCGCGACCAGCCCGATGTATCATGCCCATGATGCCGGTGTTCCGATCCATGTCTGGGTCGACGAGACCCGGCCGAGAAACCAGGGAGCGCTGACCTCCTGGGAGCTCGGCAGCCACGGCATCGGGCACACCTACATCACCGACAATGCCGGCGGCCACCTGATGCAGCACGGTCTTGTCGACATGGTCATCGTCGGCACGGACCGGACCACCCGCAGGGGCGATGTATGCAACAAGATAGGGACCTACCTGAAGGCGCTGGCGGCCAGGGCCAACAACGTGCCCTTCTATGTGGCGCTGCCGTCGCCGACCATTGACTGGACGGTGGACAACGGCGTCGCGGAGATCCCGATCGAGGAACGCGATGAGCGCGAGGTCACGCATATCCAGGGGCTGACGGCGGAGGGTACTATCGGCCAGGTTCAGGTGACGCCGCCCGGCACTCCCGGCGGCAACCCGGCCTTCGATGTGACGCCGAACCATCTCGTGACCGGCCTGATCACCGAACGCGGCGTCTGCGAGGCAAGCGCGGAAGGGCTCGCCGGCCTGTTTCCCGATCTCGCCAATCTCGAAAAGAGCGCATGACGCAGGGCCCGGGCAGATCCCGGCCGGGCGATGCGAGAGCCGGTACCCGCGCGCGGTCCCAGGACGAGGCCATCATCGAGGTGACTTGGTGCTATTATCAGGATGGCATGAACCAGAACGAGATTGCCGAGCGGCTCGGCATCTCGCGAGCGACCGTGGTCAACTACCTGTCAGAGGCGCGCCGGCGGGACTATGTCCGGATCACGCTTGACACAGACATTTTCCGCGATCAGGGACTGGCCCGTGCCCTGGTGGACCGGTTCGGCCTGCGCGATGCCATCGTCGTGCCATCCTCGCCCGACGGTCCGGGCCGCTCGCTCGATCGGGTGACCCGCGTGGTCTCCGACTGGCTGCCAAGCCTGTTGGAGCCCGGTGACCGCCTGGGCGTGGCCTGGGGCGAGACCGTCTACCGGATTGCTGAAGCCGCGCCCCGGGTCACCCTGGACGGGCTGACCGTGGTGCAGCTTGTCGGATCGCGCCCGGCCGCGCTCGGTTTCGCGGCGGAAACCTGCTCGGCCACGCTTGCGCGCCGCTACGGCGCCCATTGCATCAACCTGCATGTGCCACTGCTCCTGTCGGACAGGCAGCTGGTCGACCGTCTCAAGCAGGAACCGGTGATCCGGGAACAGCTCGACGCGGTCGCCGACTGCAACAAGACCCTGTTTGCCTGCGGCACCTGCACCGCCGGCAGTCACGTGGTGCACACGGGGTTGCTCGACCGCTCCGAAGTGGACGCCTGCGCCGGCAAGGGCGCCATTGGCGTCATTTGCGGCCGGCTGATCGATCACAACGGGGACGGCGTGAAGCGGGAGATCGAGGACCGCATGATCGCCGTGACCCTGGACCAGATGAAAAACAAGGACATGGGCCTTCTGGTCGGGTCCGGCCCCGAACGGGCAAGACCGATGCTGGCCGCCATTCGCGGCGGCTACGCCACCCATGTCGCCACCTGTTCGCAAACCGCAGCGGAAATGCTCAACCTAGCGTGAGACCATGACAAAAACACTCTATCAGGACACACCGGAGCTGCGTCAGGCCATTATCGAGGCCTGCCGGGACATGAACCGCCGGGGGATCAACCAGGGCACCTCCGGCAACATTTCGGCCCGGGCCGGCGAGCGGATGATCATCACGCCCTCGGGCATTCCCTATGACCGGATGACGCCGGACATGCTGGTGTCCCTGCCGCTTGACGGGCAGGGCGGACCGGAAGGATCGCTGCCGCCCTCCACCGAATGGCAGTTCCACCTGGCGCTGCTGCGGGCCAAGCCCGAAATGAACGCCATCGTTCACGCCCATCCGGTGCATTGCACCGCGCTGTCGATCAACCGTGAGGAAATCCCGGCCTGCCACTATATGATCGCCCTGTTCGGCGGCAACACTGTGCCGCTGGCCGGCTACGCCCTGTTCGGCAGCGAGGAGCTTGCAGGCAACGTGGTCGGCGCCATGCGCGACCGGCACGGCTGCCTGATGGCCAATCACGGCGCCGTGGTTGCCGGCGAGACGCTCGAAAAGGGCCTTTGGCGCCTTGAGGAACTGGAAGTGCTCGCCCGCGCCTACATCACCAGCCGCACCATCGGCACCCCGCACATCCTCTCTGACGGCGAAATCGACAGCGTTCTGGGCGCCGTCGCCAACTACGGCCTGAAGACCGCCTGAACGGGGCGCGTAGTCCCGGCGCGGCGCAAGGCCGGCAATGGACGCGTCATCCTGCGAGGCTGGCCTGAGAGAACGGCTGCAAGGCTGTGTCTACGACGCAACGCAGCCCCTTCGACCCCCTTCCGAAATTGCGGCCCCACCACCCCCTGGGCGCCTTCCCCGCCTTCGCGCGGGGACCCATACCACGCCGCTCGCGGTACCGGGCTTGATTGCTCCCGCATGGCGCCAGTCACCATGACCGTTCCAACCACTCTGCGAACGATTGGACCCCCGGTCGCGCTGCGCTTGCCGGGGGAGTCGCAGGGGAGAGGGCAGTGGAGTGCTGCGTGCGGGGGAGCCACCGGGGAGCGGGCGGGCATCATGTCCAGCGCGGCGCAAGGTCGGCAATCGTCGCGTCATCCTGCGACGCTGGCCTGAGAGATCGGCTGCGAGGCTGTGTCTGCGACGGAAAGCGCTTCAGCCTCCTTCCGAAAACGCGGCACCACCACCCCCTGGGCGCTTTCCCCGCCTTCGCGCGGGGACCCATACCACGCCGCCACGCGGTGCCGGGCGTGATTGAGCCCACCTGGCGGCGGCCACCATGACCGTTCCAACCGCTCTGCAAACGATTGGGCCCCCGGTCGCGCTGCGCTTGCCGGGGGAGTCGCCTTGGGGAGGCGGCGGTGTGCTGCGTGCGGGGGAGCCACCGGGGAGCGGGCGGGCATCATGTCCAGCGCGGCGCAAGGCCGGCAATCGTCGCGTCATCCTGCGACGCTGGCCTGAGAGATCGGCTGCGAGGCTGTGTCTGCGCAACGCCAGCGCTTCGGCCTCCTTCCGGAAACGCGGCCTCACCACCCCTTGGGCGCCTTCCCCGCCTTCGCGCGGGGACCCATACCACGCCGCCACGCGGTGCCGGGCGTGATTGAGCTCACCTGTCGGCAACCGCCATGAGCATTCCAACCGCTCTGCGAACGATTGGGCCCCCGGTCGCGCTTCGCTTGCCGGGGGAGTCGCCGAGGGGAGGGGGTGGAGTGCTGCGTGCGGGGGAGCCACCGAGGAGCGGGCGGGCATCATGTCCAGCGCGGCGCAAGGCCGGCAATCGTCGCGTCATCCTGCGACGCTGGCCTGAGAGATCGGCTGCGAGGCTGTGTCTGCGCAACGCCAGCGCTTCGGCCTCCTTCCGGAAACGCGGCCTCACCACCCCCGGGCGCCTTCCCCGCCTTCGTGCGGGGACCCATACCACGCCGCCACTCGGTGCCGGGCGTGATTGAGCCCACCTGGCGGCGGCCACCATGACCGTTCCAACCGCTCTGCAAACGATTGGGCCCCCGGTCGCGCTGCGCTTGCCGGGGGAGTCGGCGAGGGGAGAGCGGCGGTGTTCTGCGACCGGGGAGCCGCCGGGGGTAGGTTGCGGCGACGCAACGCAGCCCCTTCGGCCCCCTTCCGAAATCGCGGCCCCACCACCCCCTGGGCGCCTTCCCCGCCTTCGCGCGGGGACCCATACCACGCCGCCACGCGGTGCCGGGCGTGATTGAGCCCACCTGGCGGCGGCCACCATGACCGTTCCAACCGCTCTGCGAACGATTGGCCCCCCGGTCGCGCTGCGCTTGCCGGGGGAGTCGCCGAGGGGAGGCGGTGGAGTGCTGCGTCTGCAAGGACGGTCGTATGACGGAGCCGGTCCTTCAGGTGGCCTGACTGGACGGAGCCTGCCGAAACGAAAAAAAGCCCGGCATGGCTGCCGGGCTTTCGTGGTCTCGATCTGATGACAATCAGATCTAGTCGTCGGTGGCCTGCTTCAGAGCGGCACCCAGGATGTCGCCGAGGGATGCGCCGCTGTCGGAGGAACCGTACTGTGCGACGGCTTCCTTCTCTTCGGCGATTTCCAGGGCCTTGATCGACACGGTAACCCGGCGGGTCTTCTTGTCGAACTGGGTGATGCGGGCATCGAACTTGTCGCCGACGGAGTATCTTTCCGGACGCTGTTCTTCACGGTCGCGGGAAATGTCCGCACGACGGAGGAACGCTGTCAGGTCGCTGTCAGCGATCTTGACGTCCAGACCGGCATCCTTGATCTCGATGACTTCACAGGTGACGACTGCGTTCTTGCGCAGTTCGCCGGCCGAGCCGGCGTCCATCGGGTCGCCGGAGAGCTGCTTGATGCCAAGCGAGATACGCTCCTTGTCGACATCGACGTCCAGAACGACGGCCTTGACCATGTCGCCCTTCTTGAACTCCTCGATGACCTGTTCGCCCGGACGGTTCCAGTCGAGGTCGGAGAGGTGAACCATGCCGTCGACGTCGCCGTCGAGGCCGATGAACAGGCCGAATTCGGTCTTGTTCTTGACTTCGCCTTCGACTTCGGTGCCGGACGGGAACTGTTCGGCGAACGCATCCCAAGGATTCTGCAGGGTCTGCTTGAGACCGAGCGAGATGCGGCGCTTGACCGGGTCGACTTCCAGGATCATCACTTCGACTTCCTGGGAAGTGGAAACGATCTTGCCCGGATGGACGTTCTTCTTGGTCCAGGACATCTCGGAAACGTGGATCAGGCCTTCGATGCCCGGCTCCAGTTCCACGAACGCGCCGTAATCGGTGATGTTGGTCACGCGGCCCGTGAACTTGGCATCGACCGGGTATTTGGCTTCGATGCCGTCCCACGGATCGGTCTCGAGCTGCTTCATGCCCAGGCTGATGCGATGGGTTTCCTGGTTGACGCGGATGATCTGCACCTTGACCGTCTGGCCGATGGTGAGAACTTCCGACGGATGGTTGATGCGGCGCCACGCGATGTCGGTGACGTGCAGCAGGCCATCGATGCCGCCAAGGTCGACGAACGCACCGTAGTCGGTGATGTTCTTGACCACACCTTCCACGGTATGACCTTCTTCCAGGCTCTGGACCAGTTCCGAACGCTGTTCGGCGCGGGTTTCTTCCAGAACGACACGGCGGGACACGACGATGTTACCGCGACGCTTGTCCATCTTCAGGATCTGGAACGGCTGCGGTGTGTGCATCAGCGGGGTCACGTCGCGCACCGGACGGATGTCCACCTGCGAACGCGGCAGGAAGGCAACGGCGCCATCCAGGTCGACGGTGAAGCCGCCCTTGACCTGGTTGAAGATCTGGCCGTTGACCTTTTCGTTTGCTTCGAAAGCGACTTCGAGGCGAACCCAGCTTTCTTCGCGACGCGCTTTTTCGCGCGACAGAACGGCTTCGCCGAGCGCGTTTTCGACGCGCTCAAGGTAAACTTCGACTTCGTCGCCGACACCCATTTCGCCGTCGCGGCCCTTGGCGCCGAATTCCTTCAGCGGCACACGGCCTTCGACTTTCAGGCCGACGTCGATGACGGCCAGGTCTTTTTCGATGGCGACGACGGTGCCTTTGACAACGGCACCCTCGTAAAGGTCGTTCTGGACGAAGGACTCCTCGAGAAGAGCCGCAAAATCCTCGATGGAGGGATTGAAATCAGTCAAGTGTTTCTCCTGGCGCCTGTGGGCGCGCCGCCGGCGGGTTGGTGTTGCACTCCGGACTTCAAGTCTCCCGGGACCGCGTTAGACGCTGATCCTGCCATTCCGCGGAATGGGCCGGCGGGGCGGGAGCCGGAAAGTCCGGTCTCGTCACAGGACGCACCTTCAGGAGCGACCTGCCGAAATTCGGTTTGTTCTTAAAAAGAACTTCCGGCCGTCAGGCCGGGCTGTTCCGGATGCACGAACAGGGGCACACCGTCGGTGAGCCCCGCGTCCTTTCAGGCATCCCCGGCGCGGGAGACAATTTCCACCGCCGCCTGGAACGCGGTCTCTATATCCATTTCTGTCGTATCTAGCAAGACCGCATCGTCAGCTTGTTTCATCGGCGCCACGGTTCGCTGGCTGTCGCGCTCGTCCCGGCGCTTCAGATCCTCCAGCACGGCGGCGTAATTCGCCTCGTTGCCCTTGGACACGATTTCTTCGGTGCGCCGCCGCGCGCGGGCCTCGGGCGAGGCGGTCACGAACAGCTTGACGGTGGCATCCGGACAGACAACCGTGCCGATGTCGCGCCCATCCAGAACCGCGCCCGGCGGGGTCCGCGCGAACCGGCGCTGCAACTCGACCAGCTCGTCGCGCAGGCCGCCGAGCACCGCGATCCGGGAGGCGGCTTCGCCGATTTCGTGGGAGGCCAGAACCGACTTGTCCATCTGCGCCAGGTCGAGATGATGCGCGATCTCCACGGCAACGGCCTCATCGCCCAGGGGCAGGCCATTGGCCAGCAGCGCGGCGGCCACCGCCCGGTAGGTCAGGCCCGTGTCCAGATGGCGCAGGCCGAAATGATCCGCCAGCCGCCGTGACAGGGTGCCCTTGCCGGATGCCGCCGGTCCGTCGATGGCGATGATCATGCGGCCTCGCTGGCGCCAACGGCGAATGTTGCACCCAGTCCGCTGAACAAGCCGGTGAAATCGGGAAAGCTGGTGGCGATCACGGCGCCGTCGTCGACGGTCACCGGCTTGTGCGCGGCCATGCCCAGCACAAGGAACGCCATGGCGATGCGGTGATCGAGATGGGTCACCACGGTGCCGCCGCCGATGGCATTGGCCCCGCCGGTGACCGTGAGCGTGTCCTCTGTTTCGCGGCAGGGGATGCCGTTTGCCTCCAGACCGCGCGCGACGGCGGCCAGACGGTCCGACTCCTTCACGCGCAATTCCTCAAGGCCCGGCATGAAGGTGTCGCCCTCGGCAAAGGCGGCGGCGACCGCCAGTACGGGATATTCGTCGATCATCGATGGGGCCCGTTTCGCAGGCACATTCACGCCCTTGAGGCGGCTGGCCTTCACACGCAGGTCGCCGACTTCCTCGCCGCCGGTCTCGCGCCGGTCGACGATCTCGATATCTCCGCCCATCTCCATGAGCGTGGTGATCAGCCCGGTGCGGTGCTCGTTGAGAAGCACATTTTCGATCGTCACGTCGGAGCCGGGCACGATCAGCGCGGCAACCAGCGGGAAGCCGGCGGAAGACGGGTCGCCCGGCACGTCGATATCCTGAGGTGTCAGCTCCGGCTGGCCCTTGAGCCTGATCACCCGCTCGCCCGCGTCATTGACGCTGACCGATATGTCGGCGCCGAAACCCTTGAGCATTCGCTCGGTATGGTCCCGGGTCGGGATCGGCTCGATCACCGTGGTCTCGCCTGGGGCGTTGAGGCCGGCCAGCAGCACGGCGGATTTCACCTGAGCGGAAGGCATCGGCACGCGGTAGGTCAGCGGCAGGGCCTGCTCGGGTCCGCGGATCGAAGCCGGCAGACGGTCGCCGTCACGGGCGATCACCTGTGTGCCCATGTCGCGCAAGGGGTCCAGCACCCGGCCCATCGGCCGTTTGGACAGCGAGGCGTCGCCGACAAAGGTGGCGGCGATGTTGTGGCTGCCCAGAATGCCCATGGTCAGGCGCACGCCGGTGCCGGCGTTGCCGAAATCGATGACATGATCGGGCTCCAGCAGGCTGCCCAGTCCGATGCCGTCGACTGTGTAGCTGCCGTCGGCGTGTTTCTCGATGGTGGCGCCGACCGCCCGCATGGCATCGGCCGTGGCCAGCACGTCCTCCGATTCCAGCAGGCCCTTGACGGTGGTGCGTCCCACGGCAAGCGCGCCGAACATCAGCGATCTGTGGGAAATGGACTTGTCGCCGGGAACGCGGATCGTGCCGGTCAGGGGGCTGCCCATGTGGGATGAGAGGGGACGGGGCGCGGTAGAGAGCGCGGTATCGTTTGACATTTGAATGTCCGAAACTGGGATCGGTTGAAAAAAGGTGACACGTCCTATCACGCGCAGGCGGCTTCGTCATCCACCCGGCCCGTATTTCCCGATGCCCGTATTTCCCGATGCCCTCGTTTTGGGATGCAATCTCCTGTCCGTTCGGGTGTCTCGCCGTGCCGGCGTTCCCGGGTGCTTCCGGACGAGTGCACAGGCCCCGTCTTTTTTAACCATGGAGACGGCACAAAATGCGACGCGAGGCGCTCGGGTGTGGGAAAGGGGCGGGCAGGCGCTTGAAATTCCGCGCGCAACATGCAGAACAATGGTCCCTGTATTGAATTTTCTCCGAATTGTCTTTGACAGGGAAACTTCCGAAGGCTATGGGCTGCCGACGAATTCTAGTCGGCTGACAACTACGAGGGTGAGCACAGTGGCTAAACCTGAACTTGGCACAAAGCGGCTGTGCCCGGGCTGCGGCTCGAAATATTACGACCTCAACCGGGACCCGATCACCTGCCCGAAATGCGGCACCGTCTTCGAAACGGTGATGACATCCCGGGCGGCCAAGGCGGCCAAGGTGGAAGAGAAGCCCGAAGAGGAAGAAGAAGAGGAAGACGCCGCAGCTCCGGAAATCGTCACTCTTGAAGAAGCGGACGCGGAAGCTGAAGGCGACGACGTGCCGGACCTGGACGGAGACGACGTCGAGCTGGAAGACGATGACGACACCACCGGCGACGATGACGTGTTCATCGATGACGATGACGAGGACGAGGATTCGGTTCCCGGCATTATCGTCGAGGTCGACGAAGACGCCGACCGCTAACGGTCGGACTGACTAAGAGATTGATCGGGCAGGGGTTTTCTCCTGTCCGATGTTTTTCGCAACAGGCGGGAAATTTCGTTCCATTTTCTGCTTGATCTTGCCGGGAGGTGTGACTATGTTCCGCCTCCATCGACGCCGGGACCCAAGCCGGCGGTTACGGAACACGGGGCCATAGCTCAGCTGGGAGAGCGCTTCGCTGGCAGCGAAGAGGTCAGGGGTTCGATTCCCCTTGGCTCCACCATTCCTTCTCCTTTGGGAGACACCCCTCCAAAAAAATCTGACCCTCGTTCAGGTGCTTGCAACCTGCATCGCTGTGCAGGACGGCGTGGATTGCGTCTCGAGCTTTTGCGCGTGTATCCGGATAAGCTGCCGCCCTCGGCAGGAGGCGGCGGTCTGTGCGGTCATGTCGTGTTTCAGTCACGGTCGGCCGAGGTGCCGGCAGCAGGCACATACCGGGACGGTTCGAGCGCCGGCGAAGAACGTCGGTGGCAACCTTCAGGCCGGTGCCGGTTGCCACACAAGGGGGGCTGATTTCCAAAGCGACAAGAACCCTGTGAACAGCGATTTTCTCACCGGGAACGGCTCCATGTTCAAACCCGGCTCTGTGTGCCGATACGGGTGACTCATTTTTGAGGTTCGCGAACGGCCCGGCCAACTGGATGCCTTTGCCTACAAGATGTCGGCCAGGTTGCGGTTGGAGCCGATCAAAGCGCCGGAGCGGAAACGGACCGGCATCACTTTTTCCGCCTGTCCGGACGGCTGAGCCACTCAAATACGGGCGTTAACTGGTAAAGCAGCACGGACAGGAGAATGGAGACCACCGCCACGGTCCAGATCATGCCGTAGTCGAGATAGCCGCGCGACTGGTTCAGAAGATTGCCGAGACCTTTCCCGGTCGCCAGCCATTCCGCGATCATGACGCCCAGCAGGGCCTTGGGCAGGGCCAGCCGGGCAGCGACGAACAGCCATTGCCGGCTGGCCGGGATGGCGATCAGCCGGAGTTTGCGCAGTGTCGAGGCGCCATAGGCATCGACCAGGTCGAACGCGGTTTTCGGGATCGCGGCAAAGCCCTGTGCTAGAACGACTAAGGCGGCAAAGAAGGTCACGGAAACCGTGATCACCAGCGTGACCGTCACGCCCCGCCCGAAGATCAGCACCGCCAGCGGCGTCAGCGCCACCAGCGGCATGGTTTGCGTCACCAGGGCGAAAGGCAGCAGGGCCCGCATGAAGAGGGGCGCTGCGAAAGAGAGCAAAGCAAGGCCGAAGGCAAAACCGAGCCCCAGCAGCATGCCGGCGATGGTGATCGGCACGGTTTCGGCGAGCGCGGCCAGCAGGCGGGTCTGCGCCGACGCGGCTGTCTTGCCGGTGATCAGGTAGTCGATCACCCCGAGGGGCGACTTGGCGATGATCGGCGAGAGCTGCGCCCAGACCAGAAGTCCCTGCCAGATCAGCAGCGGCATCAGGATCGCGGCGGCCAGCAACAGCGCGCGCCGGAGCGGCGCTTCGTGTCCCGCTTCCGGGTCGGGACCGGCCACGCCGATGTTCACGGCCCGGTTGAGCGCGGTGGTCCGGGCGGCAAGAACCGCCGACAGGGCATAGCCAAGACCGGCGATTGCCGTGGCCGCCAGGCCGATCCCCCACAGGCGGTCCGGCTCGGCGCGTCCGAGCGAACCGAGCAGAAAGGTGCCGAGACCCCAGCGGGCGCCGGAGCCGAATTCCGCCAGCACGGCCCCGAGCACGGCGGCCGGTGCCGCCACCTGAAACCCGCTCAGGATGGCCGGCAGGGCTGCCCGCAGTCGCAACAGCCAGAGGATCTTGAGCGGGCCGCCGCCATAGGCACGGATGAGATCCACGGCGCGCGGATCGGCGGACTGCATGCCGGCGAGGGCGGCCGTCATCGTCGGGAAATAGACCAGCAGCGCGGCCAGGGTGATCCGCGCGGTTTCACCATCGAGCGCGATCACCAGGACCGGTGCGATGGCAATCGGCGGCACGGTGAAGACGGCGATGTTGACGCCCCGGAACAGGCGTTCGCCGAGCGGCCACAGGCAAAAGCAGATGGCCGCCGCAAGCGCGACGGCATTGCCTGCGAGAAATCCGAGCGAGGCGGTGGAGAGCGTGGCGCTGACATGGGGCAGGTATTCGCGCCACTCCGCTGCCAGCCGCATCAGGATCGCGGAAGGCGGTGGCAGGGTGCCGTCCGCAACCAGTTTCAACTGGCCCGCGGTTTCCCAGGCGGCCAGAATCAGCAGGATCAGAACCGCCGTGGCCAGGTGGTCCGCGAAGCGGATCATGCGGATTTCCGGGCGTCGCCGGTGGCGGGGTCCAGCATGCCGGCGACCTGGTCGCACAGGTGGTGAAAATCCGGGTTACGCAACAGGTCCGGTTCGCGCGGCCGGGCGAAGTCAACCGCAATGTCGGCGAGCACCCGCGCGGGGCGCGGAGACAGCACGATGACACGGTCGGCCAGATAGACAGCTTCGTCGACGCCATGGGTGATCAGCAGCGTCGTCGGCCGTTTCATGGACCAGATGCGCTGCAGTTCGAGATTCATCTGCCGCCTGAGGATCAGGTCGAGCGCACCGAAGGGCTCGTCCATGAGCAGCACCCGGGGCTCCGTTGCCAGAGCGCGCGCGATGGCGACACGCTGGCGCATGCCGCCGGAAAGTTCACCCGGCCGGGCCGTTTCGAACCCCTTGAGCCCGACCAGGTCGATCAGGCCGTTGACGGTGTCCGCGTCCGGGCGCGCGCGCCCGAGCACCTCGAAAGGCAGGCGGATATTGTCCGCAACGCTGCGCCACGGCAGCAGGGCCGCATCCTGAAAAGCGACCCCGACCGCTCCGGAGCGGCAGATCGATCCCGGGCTTTCGCCGCCGATCCGCAGCGATCCGGAATCCTCGCTCTCCAGAGCCAGCGCCAGCCGGAGCAGCGTGGACTTGCCGCATCCGGAGGGCCCGAGCAGAGCGGTGAAGGACCCGGCCGGACAGTCGAGCGAGAGATTGTCGATGACGGGCAGAGCCTTGCCCTTGATTGAAAACGCCTTGGAGACGTTCGTGAACTGAAGGGGAAGGCCCTGCATGTCCGGTCAGCCTTTTATCTCTTCCAGAAGGCTCGTGTCGAACATGTCGGGCGTTGCCTTGATGCCGATTCGGCCAAGGGTCTCGATGTTCGCGGCGATCCCCTCCTCGTCCATTGTAAAGATTCCGCCGGCATGTTCCATCAGCGGTTTCTGGGCACCGTTGAAGAAGATCTCGTTTTCGATGGTGCGGCCGGTTCCGGCAAACCAGGTGGAGGCGAATTTCGGCGGATAGGACGTGGTATCGGCGAAATTGGCATCCCAGCCCGCGCGGCTGGCCTTCAGCCAGGCCACAAGGTCGGCGCGTTTGGTCTTCAGCACCTCTTCGGTGACCACGACCGTGTCGTTGTAGGTCTTGTAGCCGAAATCGTAGAGCAGGAAGCTGACGGCTTTCTCGCCGGACTGTTCGATCGTGAAGGGCACGTTGGTGGTGAAGTCGAGCGAGGCGTCGATCTCGCCCTTGATCAGCGGCGTCGGATCATAGGCGTAGGGCACGATATTGACCTCGGACCGGTCGATGCCGTTGATCGCCAGCATCGCCTCGACCGAGATGACGTTGACCGGCGGCACGGCCAGCGTCTTGCCTTTCAATTCTTCCGGCGAGTTGATCGGCGTCTTGGCGAGCGAAACGATGCCGATCGGGTTTTTCTGGTATTGCGCGCCGATGATCTTGAACGGCGCGCCCTGATCGACGATTGCCTTGAGCGTGGTGTCCGGTGTGGTCAGGGCAAGATCGGCCTTGCCGGCGATGATCGAACTTTCCGGGATCACGTCCGGTCCGCCGGGCAGATAGGTCAGCTCCAGGCCTTCCGCGCTGTACAGGCCGTCGTCGATGGCGGCGAAATATCCGGCGAATTCCGCATCGTTGATCCAGGCGGCCTGCATGGTCAGAGGGGTGGCGGCGGCGCCGGGGGAAACGAAGCTGGGCATTGCGCCGACGGCTGCGCCGGTGCCCATGAGTTGCAGAAAACGGCGACGGTTGGTCATTAGCGTCATCAGATGCATCCTTTCATATCCGGGAGGGAAGGTCAGGTCTTGAGACCCCGCATCGTGCGAAGTTCCTGAAGCGGGGGTGTCTGGGCGATCTGTTCGGGCTCGAGCAGGTCCCAGTGAATTCCGCGCGGCCGTGTGCCGCGGTTCGCGATGGTATGGAAGCGCTCCGGAGTAGCGATATGGTCGACCAGGATATCGGTCGGGCTGGGGAAGAGCTTGTCTTCGACCACCTGGACATCATGCACGATCGCGGTCACCGGAGACCGGTCGTCGACGATGCCGAGTTCCGTGAACATGCCCCATTCCATGTCGAAGAAACCGTGGCCCTTGCCGAAGCGCACTCCGTCCAGAGAGACCGCCGAAGCTCCGGTCACCAGAAAGTCGAATCGGCCGTGCTCGGCGATCTCGGCAAGGCTGATCGGACGGCCGAAATATTCCAGCCCGTCCAGCCAGGCGGCGAACAGTTCCTGGCCCTTCGGCACCATGTCCGGTTCCAGCAGCCAGAAGCCACGATAGATTCCGTAGGTTGACACGACCATGGACTTGCCCGCCTCAAGCATGCGGCGGCGCAGATCGACAAGGCAATTGTCCGGCGTGATGAAGGCATAGTCCCCGGACCGGTAATAGGGCTGGTCCACGATCCGGTCCGTTGCCTGGTCCGATCCGACAAAGTCCGGGATCACTTCCGTGAAGTTCTTGTGAAACCTGGAATCCGGCAAGGCGACCGCATCGAGTTTCGACCAGATTTTCTCGCGGACGATCTTGGTTTTGGTCACGATAAGTTCCGTTTGTTTCGCAATTGACATTTTCTGAAACAAGAGTTTCATAGACATTCTCGCTTGTCACGTGTTTTTTCAAAACCGTCGTGATTTTGCAGAATCGGACGGCGATCTGCGGATGGGAAAAAGGGAAGAATGGGAACTCGACTGGCGCTGCGGATCCAGGAACGGTTCGAGGAACTGACACCCTCGGAGCAGAAGCTTGCCCAGTTTCTGATCGACCGGCCGGACGAGATCCTGGCTTCGTCGGCCACGGAACTGGCCCGGTTCACGGGGGTGTCAAAGGCGACGGCCGCCCGCCTGTTCCGCAATCTCGGCTATAATGATTTCAATGATGTGCGCCTTCAGGCCCGCGAGGAGCGCAACCGCACGGGCCCCGTCCAGCAGATCCCGATGCCGCAGGCCACGGTCGATGAGACGGTGACGGTGCCGACGCACCTTCAGGTCGAAAACGCCAACCTGACGCGCACTTTCGAGGAATTGCGGCCGGATGTCCTGAGCGCGGCGGCCGAGCAGATCGCGGTTGCCGGCCGGGTCTGGGTGGCGGGCCTGGGTATCGAGAACGGCATCGCCCGATACCTGCGCATTCTGCTGACGCGGGTGCGTCCCGGGGTTCACCTGATTTCTGAAAACGCGGCGACCTGGCCGGAGGAACTGGCCTCGACCGGACCCAACGACGCCCTGATCATCATCGCGGTGCGGCCCTGGACCAAGCAGATCGCCACCGTGCTGACCTTCGCCCGCACCACGCGCCTCAAGTCGGTCGTCATCACCGACCCCACCAACACCGGCAAGGCGCGGCGCAAGGAGGCGACGGTGCTCAATTGCCATGTCTCCACGCCCTGGAACGAACTGACCCAGACCAGCGTCCTGTCCATGGCCCAGCTTCTGGCGGCAACCGTCGCCAACCGCATCGGCAGCCGGGCCAAGGCCCGCCGCGACCTGATCGCCGATCTTGCCGAGGAAATTGAAGCCGGCGACATGTGAGGGCGGGGCAGAGCGGCGTTGCGGCGGGCGGCCTGTTTACAGACCGGCATTTGCGATGACATGGACGCCGTTGTCTTTGCGCTCGGCATGCAGTCGGCCTGGGTCCGCGGCCCCAAAACCCCGGCCGGGGGCTACCTGCAAGTCCGGAACTGTCGGGAAATTTTATTCGCCAATTGGCCCGAACTGCCTGTCCTGGACGCTCGAGGTCACGGTGCCGTTTGCATCGCGGTAGTCGATGACAAGGCTGTCCGACGAAGCGCCATTGTCTTGCGAACTGTAGTAGACCTGCCCGTCGACGGGAGAATAGTCCGGCTCGCCCAGAAGCGCCTCGACCCGGCTGCGCGGCGTACCGGGGGGGATCAGGTCGGCCAGATGGGCGAGACTGTCGAGGGCCCGGGTCGACCGGTAGGTCTGCGAGGCAGAGTCGAGGCCGGCGCCTGCAAGGGCGGGCGTTGCCAGCAGGATCCCGATCACTGGTAGCAGTGCCCGCACAAGGCTGACCCTATCCAAATTTATAGCCCTTTTTCTTGAGGTTGCTGATCAAAAGCTCCAGGTCCTTCGCGGTTTCCGTCTGCACATGCATCAGGATGTCCATCAGCGGCTTGTATTTCTTGGTCTCGACATCCTTCAGGATCTTGGCGAGTTTGGGCTTCAGTCCGCGCGGTTTTTCCCAGTCTCGCGTATCGACATCCCACAGTGTAATGGCCAGTTTGAACTCCTTGGCAACCGTCGCCAGTTCCGGGTCGGGAGGTGTGCCACCTCCGGCACCATAAGGCGGTCGCAGCCGTGTGGGGGCCCTTGTGGTGAGTTTCTCGATGAGTGCCTGCGTATCGCCAACTTCCTTGCGCACTTCCTCTATCGGCATCGTCTTGAGGGATTTGTGCGTCCAGGCGTGGTTCTCGACCCTGTGTCCCGCCGCATGCAGCTTTTGCACCGCCTTGCGGGTGTCGTCACTGACCACGATCTCGACGCCGTTGACATAAAAGTCGGCGATGATCTGATGCTTCTGGAGCGTGTCGGTAATGCCTGTCAGGGCACCGAGGGGCTTGGGACCGTCATCGAATGAAAACCGGATAAGCGACATTTTTGGAGAACCAGTGCTGAATTGAGAAAAATCAAGAAAACCAACGGAAATTGAAGCTTCCACGGAAGCCCTTCCCGTCCTGGGAGTCAAGGACTGCCTGAACCGCACCGGCGGGTGGCAGGCGTGCCGCAGGCACTGGTCGTTGCTCCAGTTCCTGTGCCTGTAACCTCGCCATCGGCCTGCGCCGCCGAATTCCGTGGCCTGTCATATCCCCGTAATCTGACCGCTTTAAAACCCGCCCTTGCACACGTGTGCAAGAAATCGGTTTCACGTGCGGTGTCCCCGTCGGGGAGGCCGTGCAACCAACAGCAGGCGAGATCAGATGAGCATTCTTGTTTCCAAACTGCGCCAGTCCACAGCGGCTGCCGTTCTGGCCGTCACCGCGGCCTCCTTTGCCGGTGACGCTTTCGCGAAAGACCTGACCATCACCGTCTGGGCAGGCGGCTCCAACGACAGCGACGTCTACCGGCTCGACGCCATCGAGATGGCGGCCGACATGCTGACGCGGGAATACGCGATCAACGGCGAAGAGCTGAACATCACGGTCGAGAAGAAGCGCGACTTCGCAGACTGGGCCGCCTTCAAACAGGCCGTGACCCTGGCCGCGGAAGCCGGCGACGCGCCGAACATCGTCGTAACCAGCCACCTGGACATCGCGCCGTGGAGCCAGGCCGGTCTGATCGTGCCGGTCGAGGATTATGTCGACATGGACGCCTGGCCGCTGAACAATCTCTATGACAACCTGGTCGAGATCACCTCCTACAACGGCGTCGTCTACGGTCTGCCCCAGGATGCGGAAAGCCGTCCGTTCTTCTTCTGGAAGGACACCATGAAACAGATCGGCTACTCGGACGCGGAGATCGAAGCTCTGCCGGCCAGGGTCGAAGCCGGCGATTACACGCTTGCCAACGTTCTGGAAGACGCCAAGAAGGCTGTCGACATGGAACTGGTGGAGGAAGGCTACGGCTTCTACCCGCGCGTTTCCAACGGCCCGGACTATGCCCAGTTCTACCAGTCCTTCGGCGGCGAGCTGCTCGACAAGGACACCGGCAAGCTGCTGCTGGACAGGCAGGCGATGACCGACTTCTACCAGTTCTTCGTCGACGCGGTCGAAGCTGGCGTCACCCGCAAGAACCACATCGGCACCCAGTGGGACCAGTGGTACGCGGAAGTGGCCAGCGGCAAGGCGGCCACATGGCACGGTGGCACCTGGCATTATGCCCGCTACACCGGCAAGGAAGGCCTTGACGATTTCTTCGGCAACATCCAGTTCACGCTGATCCCGGCCGGCAACGAAAACGGCCGCGCCAACACCATCACCCATCCGCTGGCCTATCTCCTGACCGCTCAGGACGATGAAGACGACGTCGAAATCGCAGCCCAGCTGATCAAGATCGCCTCCGAGCCGCGCATCAACACGCTGCACGCGATCAAGTCCGCGCACCTTGGCATTGGCCGCGAACAGTCCAACATCGAACTCTATGCCAACGACCGCTGGGCCGCGGAAGCCACCGAGCGTCTGCTCGGCCAGGCCAACGCGCAGCCGAACCACACCGGTTACGGCCAGTTCTCCCAGATCATGTTCAAGGGTCTGGAAACGGCCTGGACGGGCACAAGGACCCCGGCGGAAGCCGTGGCCGAAGTCGAAGCCGAACTGAAGGCAACCCTGGGCGACGAAGTGATCATTCGCTGATCAGAAGATCGACCCGTACCGCAATCCGGGCGGCGGCATGTTCCGCGCCGCCGCCCGGACCCTTCAGGAGGTTCCCCATGCGGCGTGCACATCTGCTGGGCCTCGGCTTTTTGTCGCCGGCTCTCGCCATCATTCTCATGCTGTTTCTGATCCCGGTCCTTCTGACCGTGATGTTCTCTTTCACCAACATGAGCACGGCGACCGGAATTTCCGGCGGCGCCTATGAAATCAATGCGGCGTCTTTAAGAAAACTGGCGGACGCGGGTGCCCGCGAAGGCTTCGTCGAAGAGCTCGGCACGGAAGCTTTCGTGGTGGACGATGCCGGTATCACCGCGGTCGCCGCCGCCTATGGCGAAAAATTCGCCAACGAGATCGGCGCGCAAATGCTGGGAGAGCGCTTTTCCAGCCGCCGCGATCTGGAACGGACCTTCCGCAAGCTGAAATCCCGGCCACGATCGACACGGGACATCAAGAAGGCCGCCGATCTGTTCAAGCGATCGGTGCTCAACACCCGCTTCGAGACGGCTGAGGGCCTAGTGAACGCGGTCACCGGCAACGGCATCGAGCTGACGCCGAAGCAGCAGGACCTTCTCACCGGCACGGTCTATACCGGTTGGAGCTGGACGACGGACAATTTCGCGCTGATGGCGCAGATCCCTTATGTCTGGAGGGTCGCGGGCAACACGCTGATGTATGTGGTGCTGACCCTGTCGGCTTCCGTCGGTCTCGGTCTGTTTCTGGCGATCACCACCTTTTACCTGCCGTCCGGAAAGGCGACCGCCTATCGCGCCATCTGGTTTCTGCCGCGCATCCTGCCCAACGTGATTTTCGTGCTGATGTGGAAATGGCTTGCCTGGGACACGGGCTTCCTGTCCTCCCTGCTCGCCAATTTCGGCGTGCCGCCCAAAAACTGGATGCTGGATACCGGCGTCAATGCCTGGGTGTTCATCGTGCTGATCAACGGCATCGTCGGCGCCTCGCTCGGCATGATCCTGTTCGGCAGCGCGATCAAGTCCATTCCGCAATCGATGCTTCATGCCAGCGAGGTCGACGGCGCGTCCCGCTGGCAGCAGATCCGCTTCATCATCCTGCCGCAGCTGCGCTGGCCGATCATGTTCATCTGCGCCTATTCGACCCTCTCCCTGCTGACCAGCTTCGAATACATCCTGCTGTCCACCGACGGCGGACCGGGCGGGGCGACGGAAGTCTGGTCGCTGATGGCGTTTCACACCGCGCTCGACAATTACGCGGGCAATCTTCAGTACGGCCTCGGCGCCGCCATGGCACTGGTGCTGGTGATCGTCGGCATCCTAGCCTCCCTCGTTTATCTGCGCATTTTCAACTTCAACGACCTCGTGGCCAAGCCACGGATCGAACAGTGAGGAGGGCCGCCACGATGTCTTCGAATTTCCGCTCCTGGCCCCTGTTCCTGGTTCTGGCCGTGATCTCCATGCCGCTGGTGACGATGTATGTCTACCTGTTCGTCGACACGGTCACGGACACGACGGCCGGCTCGCTGATCCCGGACCGGTTCACGCTGCACCACTGGCGGTTCTTGTGGGAGGAGCCGCAAACCGGCCGCGTCGGCATCTGGACGGTGACGCTCAACACCTTCATCTTCGCCATCTGCACGACCCTGGTGAACGTGTCGGCCTCGGTCACCGCCGGTTACGCGCTGTCGCGCCTCAACTTGCCGTTCAAGCGCTTCTTTCTGGGCGGCATCCTGACCCTGCACGCCTTTCCGACGATTACCCTGATCATCTCGATCTTCCTGATCCTGCAGATGGTTGGCCTCTACAACACGCTGATCGGCGTCATCCTGGTCAAGACCGCTCTGGAACTGCCGTTCGGCATCTGGATCATGAAGGGCTTTTTCGACAACGTACCCTGGGAAATCGAGATGGCCGGGCTGCAGGACGGCGCCAGCCGCTTCACCGTCTGGTGGAAACTGGTGCTGCCGCAGGTCCAGCCCGGTATCGCGGCCCTTGCCGTGTTCGTGTTCCTGTCCGCCTGGAGCGAATTCATCATTCCCCAGGTGCTGGCGCCGAGCGGCAGCGCGCAGGTGCTGTCCACCTATCTCTCGAACCTGATTTTCGACGACATGAAGCCTGACTTCAACATGTTCAAGTCGGTCGGCGTCTTCTACGCGCTGCCGGTGATCGTCGTCTATCTGATCTTCAACAAGCAACTCATGAACATCTATGGCGGGGGCACGAAGGGCTGATGCGTATCTCGATCGAAAACTTCACCAAGTCCTTCGGCGACACCACCGTCATCAGGGACATGTCTCTGGAAATCGGGGATGGCGAGATGCTCGCCCTGCTGGGACCGAGCGGCTGCGGCAAGTCGACGACCCTGTTCGCCATTTGCGGCATTCACCGGATGAACGCGGGCCGTCTGCTGTTCGGCGACGCCGATGTCACCGACGTCTCCTCGCAGAAACGCAACGTCGGCGTGGTGTTCCAGAACTATGCGCTTTATCCGCATATGAACGTCTATGAGAACATCGCCTTCCCGCTGAAGGTGCGCAAGGAGAGCAAGGCCGAGGTCGAGCGGAAAGTTCGGGAGATCGCCGATCTGGTGCATATCGGCGAATTGCTTGAGCGGCGTCCGATGCAGCTCTCCGGCGGTCAGCAGCAGCGGGTGGCCCTTGCCAGGGCGCTGATCCGCAAGCCCGATATTCTGCTTCTGGACGAACCGCTGGCAAACCTGGACGCCAAGCTGCGCCTGGAAATGCGCTCCGAAATCCGGCGCATCCAGCTTGCCACAGGGATCACCGCCGTTCTGGTCACTCATGACCAGGTCGAGGCCATGTCCATGTGCGACCGCATCGCCATCATGGACAAGGGCCGGATCGTGCAACTGTCCACGCCGAAGGACATGTATGAGAATCCGTCCTCCGATTTTGTCGCCGGTTTCCTTGGCAATCCACCGATCGCCTTTCTGGACGGCACCGTGGCCGGTGGCGGTTTCCGGCTGGCGAATTCGCAAGTCACCCTGCCGGTGCCCTCCGGGATTGAAATGCCCGCCGAGGGAGCGCCGATGCGCTTCGGCATCCGGCCGGAGTTCTTCCAGCCGGGCAACCCGCTCAAGGTCCCGGGCAAGGTCAGTTTCGTCGAGACCCAGGGCCGGGAGGAGCTCTACGACGTGACCCTGGAAAACGGCGCTGTGCTGCGTTCGATCCAGTCGCAAAGCGCCGGATTCAAACTGGGGCAGGATGTCTCCTGGGGGATTGCCGAGGACCGGATCCTGGCGTTCGGGCCCGGCGGCAACCGGTTGTGAGGGCAGCGGCATGACGATGTTCCGGCCGGACAGGTCCTGGGTTGACAGCCATGAGGGCCCCCCGCTTGCAATCGCCCATCGCGGCGCAAGCGCCTATGCGTTCGACAACACGCTGCGTGCTTTCCAGGTGGCCGATGAACTCGGTGCCGACATGTGGGAGGTCGACATCCGCCTCACGGCGGACGGCGTGCCGGTCGCTTTCCACGATGCCGGCCTCAATCAGATCTGCGGCTTGGATCTGAAGGTCGGTGAGGTGAGCGCGGACCGGCTGGCGGAACTGACCGCCGCGGCCGGCCGGCCCGCGCCGGGCTTTGCCGAGGTTGCCGCGCTCGCTGCCCGCTGCGGCGCCGGCATCTATCTCGATGCCAAGGAAGCCGGAGCGGCCGACCTTGCCATCGACATCCTGCTCCGGGAAGGTGTTCAACGGGCCATCATCGCCGCCAACACGCCGGATGACTGCGCCGGCCTGATTGCCCGGGACTGCCCCTATCCGGTGTCGATCCTGATCGGGGCCGGTGTCGATCCGTTCCAGGTTGCCGGCGCCTGCGGCGCCCGGATCGTGCATCCCTGCTGGGAGCGGACCGGCGAACGGCCCGACAGTCTCCTGGATCAAGCTTTCTTCGCGGAGGCCGCGCGGCGCGGTCTGCCCGTCGTCACCTGGCATGAGGAACGCGCCGATGTGGTCGAGGCGCTGGCGAAGATGCCGGTTCTCGGCATCTGTTCCGACCAGCCGGAACTCGTCAACCGGTTCAAGAATGCGCAGGGCCGCGCTCCGGCGATCGTCTGTCACCGGGGCGCCTGCGCCATCGCGCCGGAAAACACGCAGGCATCGGCAAGCGCCGCCTGGTCCGCCGGTTTCGACTTTGTCGAGATCGATGTTCGGCAAGCGGCGGACGGCGCGCTTGTCGTCCACCACGACGCCGCTCTCGACCGCACCACCGATGCTGATGGAGATCTGAGTGCAAGAACCGCCGGGGAGCTCGGCATGCTCGATGCCGGCGGCTGGTTCGACCCGTTTTACAAAGGCGAGGGCGTGCCTCTTCTCGACGCGATCACAGGCCTGGCCAGCCGGATGGGCGGCAGGCTCTATGTGGAGATCAAGCAGGCCGATCCCGTCAGGACGGCGGCAATGGTGCTGGACAGGCTGGCCACAGACGACGTCTTCTTCTGGTCCTGGAACATGGACTGGCTGAAACAGATCCGGCAGGCGTTTCCCGAGGCCCGGCTGATGGCGAGACCGGAGGATTTCGACAGGATGGAGGACTGCCTGGGCGCGTTTGACGCCGCCATCATCGAATTCAACGCAAGCAACGCGAATAAGGCCGACATCGCGGCGGTCCGCGCGGCCGGACGGCAGGTCATGATTGCCTATATGGGCAGGGACCCAGACGAGATCGACAGGCTGTTGCAACTTCAGCCGGACCTCTTCAATGTGAACGCGCCTTTTCTGGCGGTGCGCCGGGCCGCACAGAGCCAATAGCGGGAACAATTAAATGACGGACTCCTCCGGGAGCAGGAAAGCGGTCAACTCCTTCGATGTCGCACGGCTTGCCGGCGTGTCCCGTTCGGCGGTCTCCAGAACGTTCACCGACGGGGCCAGCGTTTCGGGGGAAACGCGGGACAAGGTCATCGCCGCCGCGGCCAAGCTCGGCTATCGGGTCAACGTTCTGGCACGCTCGCTGCACAAGCAGAAATCGGACCTGGTCGGCGTGGTGGCAGCCGATCTCGACAATCCGTTTCGCGCCGAACAGATCGATCTTCTGTCGAAAGGCCTGCTTGCACGCGGCTTCCGTCCGATCCTGCTCTGCGGTGACCCTGCCGCCGATGTCGCCCAGTTGATCGGCTCGCTGCTGCAATACAGCGTCGCCGGCGTGATCGTCACTTCCGACACGCCTTCGGAGGATATCTGTTTGGAATGCCTGGAAAACGGCGTGCCGCTTGTCGTGGTCAACAAGCGCGACCCCGGTGCTCCGGTCGACCGGGTGGTAACGGCGTTCGAGGAGGGCGGTCGGCTGGCCTTCGGGCATCTTGTGGAAAACGGCTGCCGCAAGCTTGCCGTGGTCACGCCGGAACGCGCCTCCTATTCGATCAACGGGCGTGCGCTGGCCTTCGAACAGGCTGCCAATGACGGCGGCATTCCGGTGATCCGGATTGCCCGGGGCACGCAGTCTTATGAAGGCGGGCTGGAGGCGGCGGCAGCCTTCAACCGTGCCGCCGCCGGCATCGACGGCATTTTCTGCGCGGCGGACTATCTGGCACTGGGGCTCCTGGACGGTCTGCGCCACGACCACGGGGTGGCCGTTCCGAAAGACGTTCAGATGGTCGGCTATGACGACATCCCGCAGGCGGCATGGAAGGCCTACGACCTGACCACGCTCACCCAGAGCCGCCAGGAGCTTTGCGAGGCGACACTCGACCTCCTGGTGCAGCGTCTGGAAAACCCTGATCTGCCACAACAGGTGAGTGTGTGTGACGTAAGGATGGTGCAGCGCGGGACGACGCGAGGTGCATAGCTGTGGAGGCGCGGCCCGTATTTACGGTCCGGTCCGGCAATCAATGCAATTGTGGTCATGATTCGCTCCGGTGACTTCGGATGGGGAGTTTTTGCAATTATTCCGGAAAGTCACCCAAGTATGCGCAGAGGCGGAATTTGTTCCGTATGATAAAAAATCTGCTCAGGTTCTGAGTATAAAATAAGTTATATATGGATATTGCAAATCAAATAAAAGATTATATAGAATAAAAAGTTTGTATTTGATTTGATCGTAATACTTTTGATTATATCTTTATTCTTGATAAAAACTGTCATATTTGGAATATATAGAAATAATATCCGAGTAAAATATTGTAATATTAAGTATAATCACCTGAATTAATTGGCGTTGTCATCGTTAAAATTGCCCACAAAATGGGCAGTACTGATAGATTTACTTATAGTTAATTTTATTTCGCGTACTGGTCGGTTGTCTTAACGATTTGGAGGCTGACATGCGCCTGGGGGCCACGGCATTTCTGGTTTTTCTTGCGAGCGCCGTGGAATCGGCCGCAAGCGATGTGTCCATCGAGGATCGGCTGGCTCAGTTGCAGGCTGCTGTCGAAAGCCAGCAGGCAAGCGCGGACCACATGTGGACAATGACAGCGGCGGCCCTGGTTCTGCTAATGCAGATCGGTTTTCTGTTTCTTGAAGCCGGAATGGTGCGGTCCAAGAATTCAATCAACGTCGCGCAGAAAAACGTCACCGATTTCGTTCTCTCGGTCAGTCTTTTTTATATGGTCGGTTTCTCGATCATGTTCGGCGCGTCTTTCGGTGGGGTCATTGGGGCGCCGGGGCAACTGGCGATGCTCGAGACCACGTCGGACTGGACCTACACCTTCTTTGTTTTTCAGGCGGTGTTCGTGGGGACGGCGGCGACCATTGTTTCCGGAGCGGTCGCCGAACGGATGAAATTTTCCGGCTATCTGGTCATGTCCGGTGCCCTTGCCGTTCTCATCTATCCGGTTTTCGGACACTGGGCCTGGGGCAATCTTCTGCTTTCGGACAATGCCGCCTGGCTCGCCGATGCGGGCTTCATCGATTTCGCAGGGTCCACGGTCGTTCATTCCGTGGGCGGCTGGATCGGTCTGGCGGGCATCATTGTTCTGGGTTCGCGCCTTGGGCGGTTCGATGAAAACGGTGATCCGCGGACCATTCACGGGCATTCCATGGTCCTGTCTGCCGCCGGGGCGCTGATCCTGCTGGTCGGCTGGATCGGCTTCAATGGCGGCTCAACCACGGCCGGCACACCGGGATTCGCGCATATCGTTGCCAACACGATCGTGGCGGCGTCGGTTGGCGGTGTCGTCGGGCTGATCGCGGGCCGTATTCATGACGGTCTTTTCCTGCCGGTCCGCTCCCTCAACGGCATGCTTGGCGCGCTTGTCGGAATCACGGCGGGCTGCGATGCGGTCGACCTGCATGGCGCCATGATGATCGGCGGGGTCTGCGGGATCGCGGTGATCGCCTCCGAAGAAATACTGTTGCGTCTCTTCAAGCTGGACGACGTGGTCGGCGCGGTCTCCGTCCACGGCACCTGCGGCGCGATCGGAACGCTGCTGGTTGCGGTTTTCGCGCTGGAGGGCAGTCTTGTTGCCGGCAGCCGCATGGAGCAGTTCCTGGTTCAGCTCCAGGGCGTTGCCGTCGGCTTTTTCTGGGCCTTCGGTCTCAGCTACGTCATCTTCAAGTGTGTTGACATGGCCATGGGACTGAGAGTGACGCCGGAAGAGGAAATCAGCGGTCTCAACGCGTCGGAGCATGGCGCGACACTTGGGACGGGCGCGCTTCAGGAAGCGCTTTACCGCATCACCCATCTCGACAAGGACCTCACCCAGCGCCTGGACGACACCGGAGGCGACGAGGCGGCCGAACTCGCTCAGGTGATCAATCCGTTTCTGGATGAAATTCACCAGCTCGTCGCGGGCCTGTCCGACCAGGCGAAGTCCGTTGCGGAGACGTCGAACTCCCTGGAGCAACTGTCCGGCCAATTCGTCAACGGTTCCGAGCGGGTGACATCGGGGTCGTCGGAACTGTCGGAACAGGCAAACGCCCTGTCGTCCGATTCCGGCAGCGCGGCCGACATCACCGGCCGGATCCTGTCCGACTCGCAAAAGGTGGCGGATGCCTCCCGGGCGATGGCCGAGGAAATGCAGGAGGTGTCCGGCATCATCGGAGATCTTGTTCAGTCGGTCGGGCAGGTGGCCGGCTCGGCGAATGAGGCATCCGGTGTCACGGAGAAGGCGAACACGCTGGCGGCCAGTGCCAAGGAGACGATGCAGGCGCTTGCCATGTCGTCCCGCCAGATCGAGGACATCGTCGGGCTCATCGACGGCGTTGCCGACCAGACCAACATGCTGGCATTGAACGCGACCATTGAAGCGGCGCGGGCGGGCGAAGCCGGCAAGGGGTTTGCGGTCGTCGCGGGCGAAGTCAAGGCGCTGGCCGAACAGACCCAGAAGGCGACGGAGGAAATCCGTCAGCGCGTGGCGAGAATGCTGACCGACTCCAGCAAGGCGAATATCGGCATCGACGAGGTGATCGACATCATCCGCCTGGTCAACGAGACGATGGGCCGGATCGCGGCAGCGGCCGGACAGCAGAACAGCGATGCAACCCATGCTGCGCGGCGCACCTCCGGTGTGTCGAACCAGGCCAGTGGTCTCATGGAGAGCATCATCGGGATCAACGGCGACATTGGTCAGATCGCGGAATTCACCGGCAAGGTTGCCTCGTCCGCCCGCAACTCGACGGACCAGGCGCAACAGCTCAGATCCGAGGCCAGGAAAAACATGGACGGCGTCTCGTCGATCAAATCGGCTGTCGGCGAACTCGGCACGGTCGCCACCGCTCTGGAGACGGCCGTTGGCACCTACCGGTCCTGACAGGCAGGCGATGCCGGTCCGCCACGCGTGCGACAGGAAGCGAAACCGGACCGAATTTCTCCACTTTTCATCTTGTGTCTCGAGAGTTTCGTTTTTACCCTCCCGGCGAAGACGGACCCGGACCTTTTGCGCAAGGTCACTGCGGGTCCGTTTCAGATCAGCAAAATGCGCAACGGGAGTAGACTATGTTTGTCGCAATGAACCGGTTTATCATCAGGAACGGTCACGAGGACGCCTTCGAGACAGTCTGGCGTGAGCGCGATTCCAAGCTTGCCTCCGTGCCGGGGTTCAAGACGTTTCACCTGTTGAAGGGGCCTGGCGACGCGGAAGCCGGCACCACGCTCTATGCCTCGCACACCATCTGGAACAGCCGCCAGGACTTCGAGGCCTGGACAAAGTCGGAAAACTTCCGCGAAGCCCACAAGAACGCAGGCGGCAACAAGGACATGTACACCGGCCACCCGCAGTTCGAAGGCTTCGAGGCCGTGCTCGGCGAATAGCCGTCCGAAGGCCGGATGGTCAGCCGGAACAGGGTGACCATCCGAGGTCTCTTCGCAACGGGTTCGAACATGGCCCTGAAACTGCTAGCAATGGTGCCACGCCCAGCAACCCCGGAGAGACAGCGCCATGAAGAGCATCGTCGCGACCTTCGATATCGACCGGGATGCCGAAACCGTCGTCTTTCAGGCGGACCGGCATCTGGAAGCGCCGAACTGGACGCCGGAAGGCGATGCGCTTCTGGTCAATGGCGGCGGACGGCTTTACCGGCTGGCTCTGGCCGATCCGGGGCTCCGGGAGATCGACACCGGTTTCGCCGACCGGCTCAACAATGACCACGGTCTGTCGCCGGACGGAACCTGTCTTGCCATCAGCGATGCCTCACTGACGGAGCAAAGCTGCATTTATACCCTCCCCGTCACCGGCGGCGTTCCCGTCCGGGTCACGCGCGATATTCCCTCCTATTGGCACGGTTGGTCGCCGGACGGCGAAAGGCTCGCCTATGTCGGCAAGCGGCCACAGACCGAAGGCACGTTCCAGGTGTTCACCTGCCGGCTGGATGGCAGCGATGAAACCCCGATCACCGAGGAGTTCGATCATTGCGACGGGCCGGACTATACGCCGGACGGGGCCTGGATCTGGTTCAACGGCGAGCGCGACGGCACGGTGCAATTGTGGCGCGTTCCGGCCGATGGCGGCGAAGCGGAGCAGATGACCTTCGACACGCGTGTCAACTGGTTCCCGCACCCGTCACCGGACGGGCGCCATGTCGTCTATCTTGCCTATGAGGCCGGAACAAAGGGCCATCCGGCCGACAGAACCGTCGAGCTCCGCCTGATGCCGGCCGGCGGCGGCACGCCGCGCCGTCTGCTGACGCTTCACGGCGGTCAGGGCACACTCAACGTGCCGTCCTGGGCCCCGGACAGCCGGCGCTTCGCCTATGTGCGCTACGAGGCATGAGGGGCCGACGGGCCACCGCCCTCATGGAGACCGAAAGGCAGATGACCTCGACACGCTCCTCGCGGAACGCTCTCATATCATGGTCAAATGGGTTCCTATCAACCGCGGATGGTATTAGTGGGTTTTTGAGTCTTCCGGCAATCCCGCAAGAACATCTTCGATCCCGGCAATGAGCGTCTTCGACATCGGGGAGGTGGGTGTCGAAAACCAGGCGACAATCCGTCCGTCCGGCCCGATCAGATACTTGTGAAAGTTCCAATAGGGCCGGGCCGCGAAGCCGAGGGTATCCGAGGCCCAACGATAAAACGGATGCGCGTCAGCGCCCTTGACCGGGGTCTTGGCCGTCAATGGGAATTTCGCGCCGTATTTGCTCTCGCAAAATGGCGCAATGTCGCTGTCGGGCAGCGGTTCCTGTCCGCCGAAATCGTTCGACGGCACGCCAACAACGACGAGACCCCGGTCTGCGTAGGTCTCATGCAGTCGCTGCAACCCGGAAATCTGGCCGCTAAATCCACATTCGGTCGCGGTATTGACGATCAGGATGGCCTTGCCTTTGAGGTCCTTCAGCGCCAGTGGCGCGCCATGAGGCATGGCGAAAACAAAAGCGTGCGCGGATGTTTCCGGATCGGATCCGGCATCGTTATCAACGACGGATTGGGCCGATACCGGCAACGCGGCGCCGAATGCGCTCATCGACAGGAAAATGGCGGCTGCAATACGGATCAAGTGTCGTCCTCCCGATTGTGCCCGATATACGGTCGTGCACCGGTGATCGGTTCACCTGGAGCGTGTCGCTTTCAACGGATTTCAGGCAACCGCCTGAACCCATCCCAAATGCAACGGCCGCCGCCGACGTGTTCCTGAAACCAGAAATGCGCTCAACCGCAATTCGCTGCAAGATCGACGGGACCGGGCTTCATCCTAGCCGCCACGGGAGCTGAAACTGGACCGGCTGCCGAAGCCGCCGCGCGAGGCGACCGAAGTTCGGGTCTGGACCCTGGCGGGTTTTGGCGGTGTCTTGACCGCATCGTTATAGGTCCGCCAGGACCCGTTGCCGTAGCGGCCGACGTAATATCCGCCGCCGGTGTAGAACCCTTTCTGGCCGCGGCTCGAATAGACGGGGCGGACATTGTTGCCGATCGCCTGGGACGCAACCGCCCCGGCCAGCGTACCGGCCAGGAAGTATCCGGCAGGCGATGGCGCGTAATAGGACTGCGTGCCGGAGTTCTCCAGAAGGCAGGCGGTGTTGCCGTGCTGCTCGGCGCAAAGGGTGACTGTGTCGTAGCGGGGCCCGGAGGTCTCATGGGTGAGCTTGCCGGCCCGCAGAGCTTCGGCACAAACGTCGTCCGAGACGTAGTCGCCGGCAATGCATTCCGCTTCGGTCTTGTAGATCCGGCCTTCGAGATCCGGTTCGTCTGAGCAACCGGCCAGTGTCACGGTTGTTGTCGCCATGACCACCAGCTTGATCGACTTGGAGCGTTTCATGAATTTCTCCTGACCTTCCAAACGGTCTGATCTGTTGGGATTGGGTGTCCGCCCGCATGCGCGCGCGGACCGGTCAATAGGTGATGCAGGCGGCGTTGAGCAGACCGACGGTGATCGAAATCGCGGCAAGCTTGGTGCTGATCGCCATTTCGCCCGCTTCGATCCGTGCGGTGATCTTCGGGTAGAACCTGCGGAAGATCTGATAGGCGATCAACTGCGCGACGCAGGCGATGATGCCCCAGAGGATGAAGTCGAAGATGTTGACCGAATTGGCGGCGGCACTCGCCAGCGGCAGCGAGAAGCCGACAAAGGCCGCGCTGAACACCACGGAGGCGGCGACATTGTTGGCCTTGATCAGGGTCATCTCGTCATGGGGCGTCATGAGCGTGTAGATCTTCATGAAGATCAGCAACATCGCGATGGCCGCAACGAAATAGGCGACAAAGGGAATGATGCCGGAAAGGGATGCCTGTAGGTCTGCCATTGGTGTCTCCCCTGAGGTGATTAGACAGAAAACGGATTAGACTGAAAAATTATGTCGTTCGAGTGGAAAGCCGATCATGAAGGCGACGCTTCTCTCCGCGCCTTCCGGTTCTTCCATGTTGATGAGCAGCATTTCGTCGCGCCCGTCCTGCAAGGGCCGGGCGAACAGCATGGCGGTCTGGAAGATGCGCCGCCGGCCACTGCCGCTCCTGTCGTCGCACACATCCTCCCAATAGGTCATCGGGTCTTCCGGCGCGCTGGAGGTATCGAACCAGGCGCGCTCGAAGCGGTATGGGCCGTCCTCGCCGTCGAGCGTGTACCCCGTCTGGCGGATCGCGGATTTGATGCGGTTCCATTCGGTGTCGCCGGAGGGATACTGCACATCGTGGAAATACCACAGCATGATCTCGTCGACCCGTTCGTCCGTTTCGCCGTCGCCGCCCTGAAACTGAATCAGGAAGCGGTCGTCGTCTGGATAGAAACGGTGCATGTGCGACTGTTCGCCGAGGTCGCAATGGCCCTGTGCCGTGATCATGAGCGTGGTGTCGGGCCGTTCGATCAGGCTGTCCGCGGGCAGCAGCCGCAGCGCGATCGGATCGAAGGTGATGCCGCGGCCGATGGTCAGGCCGAGAACCTCCGGCGGCTGCCAGCCTTTCGACCGCTTAAACAGAGACCCGAACATTGCTTCCCTCCAGGCCTGCCAGGATCTGGCTTTCGGTCAATCGCTTGCTTGCAAGGTAATAGATCGTGCCGGCCGACTTCAACGTCTTCGGGAAGGGGCGGAACAGAAAGTCGCTGGAGTCCGGCTGAGAGACCGCGATCAGGGTGCCGTCGGCACCCGAAAGCGCCTTTTCCAGAAGGGTCGTGTCGGTTTCGGGGCTGTCATTGGTCTCGATGACGGCCGAATAGATGGTTGCCCCCAGCCCCGCTGTCGACAGGGCCATCAGGATCTGGCCGGCGCCCGGGTCCTGGGCGGCCCGCACCAGCGCCTCGCAGGAGTTTGAGACGACCGGTTCGATGCCGGCCAGCTTGCCGGCCCGCCGTGCCGTGTCCCTGTCCTCGAAATAGGCGGCCACGTGGACCGTCTCGTTGAGCTCGCGGATGGCGAGGCAGGTGTTGAAGGTTTCCGCGTCGGAGCCGGCATAGACCAGCACCTTCTGGGCGCCTGGGATCGCGGCCCGCCGGAGCGACTGCAGCGCGTCCATGCGTTCGGCCCGAATCAGGCGCACCCCTTCGGGAACTTCGACATTCTTGGAATCCGCCAGCAGGATGATCTTGTCGTCGCCATCCTGGCCCGCGATCAGGTTCTCGACCATCAGCGGGGTGCGGTCGCGGCGGTAACCCACGATGACCGTCGCGTTCTCGACGCGTTCGAAATTTCCGTTGCCGTCAGCCATACGCCTTACTCCTTCCACAAGGACACCCGTCAGCCGGCCCAGAACCGCGGAGAAGATCAGAAGAGCCCCGGGGAAGAACCAGAAGGCGGCAACCATGCGCCCGGCCTCGGTTTCGGGCGACAGGTCGCCGTAGCCGACCGTGGAGGCGGTCGTCGCCGCGAAATAGATGAAGGTCAAAGGGCTGCCCGTCAGCCCGTTTTCGCCCGCCAGGAAAAAAAGCACCCAGGAAATCAGCAGATAGGCACAGATAAGCGATCCCAGCAGCCAGAGCTTGAGCTCAAGAATGTGCTGGTAAAGGCGTGCGACGATCAGTTGCAGAATAGGCACGTCTGAAATCGGCCCCGGTTGCAATCGGCGCTACTGTGACCAGCGGCGGCGGCCTTGTCAAATCGGACGGGAGGGGAAAAACCTCTTGAATCAGTCATGGTTGACTTCTACTTGTTCGGTGCCGCAAGCCACAAGGCGCGGAAACGGGAGGTCCTGGAATGACGGCAAGACAAACACCCTGGACATTGCAGGAGCTGAAACAGGCCCTCGAGCAGTCGGCCTCGTTCGGCGGGGACGAAATCACCTGTTCGCTCAGTGCGGAGCAGTCCGATGTGCTGGAAGTCCGGCTGGGCTCGGCGGGTGGAATCGCCCTGTTCGTGACCGTCGGAGAAACCCAGATCCTCACGTCCACCGTGCTGTGGCCGAGGCAGGATCAGGACGATCCCGCAGCCTTCGAGGCGATGATGCTGCGCAATCACAAGAAGCTGCTGCCGCTGTGTGCGCTGTCGATCGACCTGATCGACGGCCGTGAATATTATGAGCTCTTCGGCGCCATGTCGGTTCGCTCGACGCTGGACTCCGTCGAAACCGAGCTGCGCACCATCGCCAACAGCGCCCTGGAACTGGCCTCGGATGTCGGTCCGAAGGCCGTCGTCTGAAACCGCCGTTGATGAGCGAGGACATCTGAAAATGACTGTTTGGGGCAAATTGATCACGGCATTCAAGGGCCATGCCAACGAAGCGGCGGAAGCCATCCAGGACGCCAATCTGATGACCATCCTTGAGCAAGAAGTGCGCGAGGCCAAGCAGGCCATCGCCGCCGCCAAGGACGAAAAGGCCCGCATGGCGGCGAATCGCAAGCTGAAGGAAAAATCCGTCGGTGAGATGATGGGCGAGATCGAGCGCCGCACCGATGCGGCCCGCAATGCCAAGGCCCAGGGCGACGAGCCGCTGGCGGTGGAAATCATCGAGAGCATTCTGAAACTGCGCGACAAGACGGAGGCCGACCAGACCCTGTTCGAGCAGTACAAGGCCACGGAAGAGCGCATGGATGCCAGCATCCGCCAGTCGGTCAACAAGATCGAGACGCTGCAGCGCAAGATCGAGAGCGCGAAGGCCAACGAGGCCTTGATCAAGGCCCAGAAGGCGGCCTCCACCAACACCAATGCATCCGACGGCCGGCTGTCCAGCGCCGTTGACAGCCTCGCCCGGCTGGAACAGCGCCAGGCCGAGCAGCAGGCGATGCTGGAAGCTGCCGAGGAGGACGCCCGTCTGGAGAGCGGCGCCGATCTGGAAGCCAAGATCAAGGCCCTTGAGAACCCGGGCCGCAACGACGTTCAGGCGCTTCTGGCGAAACTGTGAAACGCATCGACCTGCCCGAGCGGCCGGACTGGAAGGACCAGGCCGAACGGCTCGGGTTCGGCTTTCACACCATGTATGGCGCGCCCTACTGGGACGAAAGCCACGCCTACAGTTTCACGCTCAGGGAAATCGAGGACGATCTCGAGGACCCCTCCGAGGCGCTGTACGGCATGTGTCTCGATCTGGTCGACCGGGTGGTGCGCGACGACACCCTGCTTGCGAAAATGGCGATCCCGCAGCCCTATCGCGCCTGGATTCGCGCCTCGTGGGAAGCTCAGGAGCCGTCGCTCTACGGCCGCTTCGATTTCTTCTATGACGGCAGCGGCCCGGCAAAACTTCTGGAATTCAACGCCGATACGCCGACCGCGCTCTACGAGACCGGATTCTTCCAATGGCTGTGGCTGGAGCAGCAGATGGCCGCCGGTGTGCTGCCGCAGGAGGCCGACCAGTTCAATTCGGTCCAGGATCGCCTGATCGAGCGCTTCGCGGCCATGTTCGCGCCGGGCTATCACATCCACTTCGCCTCCTCGAAGAACCAGGACGAGGATCGCGCCACGGTGCGCTATCTGGAGGACTGTGCCCGGCAGGCCGGCCTGAGCCCGCATTTCGTGGCGGTGGAGGACATCGGCGTGGACGGCGAAGGCCGCTTCGCCGACACCGATTCCAACGTCATCGATGCGCTGTTCAAGCTCTATCCGTTCGAAGACATGTTCCGCGAAGACTACGGCCCGTATCTGCCGGGTGCGCCGGTGCAACTGCTGGAGCCGCCCTGGAAGGCGGTTCTTTCCAACAAGGCGATCCTGCCGTTGCTCTGGGAGATGTTTCCGGACCACCCCAACCTGCTGCCCGCATTTTTCGAGGGAGAGGCGGGGGAAGGATTTCTGGCCGGCGCGCATGTGCGCAAGCCGTTCTTCAGCCGGGAAGGCGCCAACATCACGGTGCACAGGCCGCAGGCGGAAACGGTGGAGACGCCCGGCCACTATGGCACCGAAGGGCACATTCTTCAGGCCTATGCGGCGCCACCGAAATTCGGCGACGATTATGTCATGATCGGTTCCTGGATCGTCGGCGGCCGGCCCGCGGGCATCTGCCTGCGCGAGGACAAGGCGGAGGTCACCCAGGACCTGTCCCGCTTCGTGCCCCATGTGATCCTGGAGGATCGATAGGCGGCATCAGGCAAGAGCCTTGGATTGGCGGCATCGTGCCGTCTTCGGGAGCCGGTACATGCCGGCAATGGTCTTCCTGAACCCATGAATCCGTTCTAACGCGACACGCTCAAGGGCAGAAATTCGGGTTTGCCGGCCGTCACCTTTGCGCCCGTGGCCCTTTCGCCCGCTGCCAAAGGCCAGGCAGCACTTTCGTGCCCGCCGCCACGGCCAGAACGCACAGCCCGGCCTTCGACAGCGTCTCCATCGTGCCTTCGATCAGAAGCGCGTGAACCACGCTGGCCGCGACAACGACCATTGCCAGCGCCGTGTGCGCGCGGCGCCAGACACGCGGACGCAGACGGCGGCGCACAAATGCAAGCAGAACGGCGGCGGTCACCGCCCACAGGGCAATCACCCCGAATGCGGAAAACAGCGTCGGCGAGCGGAACAGGAGCGCGTCGATCACGTCGGGCGGGCTGGTGATCCACAGGCCGACGACATGGAGCACCACCATGGTGGCCAGACCCGCACCGACCCAGCGGTGGATGAGCCGTCCGCGCGGACCAGCAAGGCCCGGCAGGCTGCCGGTTGCGAGCAGCGGCTGCAGCACCAACAGCGCCATTGCGATGATGCCTGCAAAACCGGCGGCGATGTAGATCGGCTGGCGCCATTGCAGCAGGGGACTTGCCGCGGCGGCGGCAAGCGGCACCAGCAGTGCGGCCGCCAGGGCGGCCCAGATCAGGAATGCGGCAAGACGGCTTTTGCGGCCTCTGCCGGCAGTTGCCTGCGGGGTCCGGTCAGGCAGGCTGGAGGACAAAATGCGCCTCGAGACGGGTGTCCCGCGCGCTGGACATCACCGGGCGCAGGAATACGGTCCGGAACGTGCCGCTGTCATAGGCCAGATGGCCGTGCGGCTGACCGAAGGCCGGCACGATCTGCGGTATCTCCAGGCGGAACACGCCGTTTTCGTCCGTGAGTGTCGCCCCGTGGCTGTGCCGGTCGCGCTCGTTTCCCTCGGTGGTGTGCGCCCAGATCTGAATGCGCTGACCGGGAAGCGGAGCGCCGTCGCCCGCTCGCCGGACCGTGCCCGTCATCCAGAACCCGCCACCGCCGATCCGGTCGACAATCGGAGCGTCGGGCAGATAGTTGTTGGATCCGCCGCGCATCGACCGCGTCGGCGCCAGGCCATCGGCCCGGGCAGGCACCGGAAAACCGGCCGTTCCGCCGGCCAGCACGGTAGCGCAGACACCGCCACCGGCGGCAAGCAGGCTGCGGCGGGTGAGCAGGTCGGTTGTCATCGAAGTCTCTCCTGTCGAACGGGCGGAAAAAGGCGGCCCATAGGGGCCCGCCCGAGGCTGCCAAAACAGATTATAGCGCGTTTGTGGCGATTTCCGAGTTGGAGCCTTGCGCGGGTGCGGTAAAGCGCGCTCACGGTTGCGTGAAAACGGAACGCCACGGCCCCAAGCACCACCGTCTGGGCCCGCGCTGGAAACCGTGGACCGATCTGGCCCGGGATCGGCAGACGATTGCCCGGGCCCTGCCGCCTGCCTAACATGCCGGGATGGAACGCATTCTGGAAACCGAGCTCTATCCGCCGGTCAAAACCTTCCTGAAAGGGCAGGGCTACGAGGTCAAGGCCGAGATCGGCTCTGCCGACATCGTCGCCTGCCGGGGCGACGAAGATCCGGTCATCGTCGAGTTGAAGACCGGCTTCACCCTGAGCCTGTTCCACCAGGCTGTCGACCGTCAGTCGATCACCGATGCGGTTTATGTGGCGGTCGCGCGGGGGCCGGGCAAACGCTTTCAGGCGTCCCTGAAGAACAACCTGAAACTGGCCCGGCGGCTTGGCCTCGGCGTGATCGTGGTCCGCCTTGCCGACGGGCTGGTCGAGGTGCCGCTCGACCCGGCGCCCTTCACCCCGCGCAAGTCCAAACCCCGCAAGGCCCGGCTGCTGCGCGAGTTCTCCCGCCGTGTCGGCGATCCGAACACCGGCGGCTCGACCCGGGTGACACTGGTCACCGCCTACCGCCAGGACGCGCTCCGCTGCGCGGAGCATCTGCACACCAACGGCCCCAGCCGCGGCACGGACGTGGCCAAGGCGACCGGCGTCACCCGCGCCACCCGCATGATGGCCGACGATCACTACGGCTGGTTCGAACGCGTCGAGCGCGGCATCTACGGCCTGACGCCAAAGGGAAGAAAAGCCCTGACTGCCTGACGGCACCGCGTCTCTCTTCAGGGTCTGCGCTTCGCTGCGCCCGGGCAGTCGCCCGGCGCAAGGGCGGACCAGCGCAGGTTCCGGCAAACAGGTCCCGGTCTCTACCGAAGGGTATCAACTGGATTTGCCGTCCCCGAACATCTCAAGGGATTGGTCTTTGTCGTAGCGGCCCAAACGCAGATCTTCGGCGATCAGCTCGGGGGCCCGGTCCTTCGGATCGCCGTAGCCGCCACCGCCGGGCGTGCCGACACGCACCCGGTCGCCGGGCTTCAGCGGTATGTCCTGGGCCTTCGACAGATGTTCCGGAATGATCGTCTTGCCATCTTTCAGGATTCTCACCGAATTCGGCTGTCCGTCCGCCCCGCCAAGGGCACCCTGGGGACCGAACCGGCCGTGATCCATCACGAAGCTCGCCGTGGCGTGACCGCGCAGCAACTCGATCTCATAGTCGAGACCGAAGCCGCCGCGATGCTTTCCGGCCCCGCCAGAGCCTTCGCGCAGGGCATATCGATGGTAGAGCACGGGGAACTGTTGTTCCATGATCTCAACCGGTGGCGCCTTGGAAATACCGATGGTCGAGCAACCGTTCGCCAGACCGTCATGATCGCTGTTGCCGCCGTAACCGCCACCGGAAATCTGATACATGACGAAGTTACGGTCCCGCTCGGGATCATATCCGCCAAGCGCGAAATTTCCGGAACTCCCCGCCGGAGCTGCCGTCACCAGATCCGGCAATGGCTCCACCAGAGCCGCAAAAACGGCCTCGGCAATGCGTTGGCTGACTTCCGCGGCACAACCGGACACGGGACGCGGATAATGCGCATCCAGGAAGGTGCCCACGGGCGTCTTCACATGCAGTGGCTCGAAAGCGCCCGCGCTGATCGGAACGTCCGGAAAAATATGGCGCATCGCCAGATAGACCGAGGACAGGGTTGTCGCCAGAACCGAATTCATCGGCCCGATGCACGGCTTTGAGGATCCGGTGAAGTCGAATTCCAGGATGCCGTCCCTGGAGGTCACCGCAAGGCGAATTTCCAGCGGTTCGTTGACGACGCCATCGCTGTCGACATAGGCGATCGATCGATAAACGCCATTCGGGATCAGAGCGATATTTGCCCGCATCTGCTCGCTGGCCCTGCGGCGCAATTCCCCGATTGCCTCAAAGACCACATCGTCACCGTAGCGGTCCAGGATCCGGGTGAGGCGTTCGGCACCCACGAGAAGTGCCGCGGCCTGGGCCTTCACATCGCCGATCCGTTGTTCGGAGACGCGAATATTGGAACAGATGATCGAATAGATCTCCGTATCGAGCTCGCCTTGCTTGAACAGGCGCACGGGTGGCAGGCGCAGGCCCTCCTGCTCGACAGACGTGGCGGAGGCCGAAAATCCACCTGGAACCGCGCCGCCGGTGTCGGGCCAGTGCCCGGTGTTGGACAGCCAGCAGACGATCTTGCCATCGCGGTAAAACGGCATGGCAAAGCGCACATCCATCAAATGCGTGCCGCCGAGATATGGATCGTTGACGATATAGATGTCGCCCGGTTTCGGTGCCGCGACCGTTCCCGATCGGATCATGTCGATAAGGGTTCTGGTGGAATACTGCATGGTGCCGACGAAGACCGGCAAACCGCCGGCGCCCTGGGCAATCAAAGAGCCGTCTTCCGCTGAGTAAATTCCGTCGGAGCGGTCATTGGCTTCCGCGATGACCGGCGAAAAGGCGGCGCGCGAAAAGCTGAGATCCATTTCATCGCAGACCTGCTGCAGGCCGGATTGGATAACGCTGAGGGTGATCGGATCGATACTCATGCGTTTTCTCCGCCGTGTTCAGATGCAAGCGTGATGATGATGTTGCCATCGTGGTCCTGCGCCGCGACATCTCCGGGTTCGATGACAATCGTGGTGTCCATCTGTTCGACAATCGCGGGACCTTCGATCACCGCGTCGAGCGGGAGAAAATCCCGCCAGTAAATCGGCGTATCGGTCCAGCCGTCGAACCAGACCTTGCGATGGTCCGTCACGGCCTGGTCCAGGGTTTCCCGCCGGCCGGCCGGATCGATCAGCATGGACAGATCGATCTCCTGGCGGCGTCCGATGACCGATGTGTTGACATTGACGAGGCTCGCGCGGATCTCCGGCAGCTCCACATGGAACCGGCTGAAATAGGCTTTCTCGAACAGGTCCTGGAGTTCGTCGCGGCTTGGCCGGGGTGTCTCGAGCGGAACCCGGAGAACATGTGTCTGGCCGATGAACTGCATGTCGACCGAACGGATCTCTTTCAATTCCTCGATCGGCACGCTTTCCTTGTCGATCAAACCGCGCCCTTCCGTTGATTGCTGATCGAAAAGCGCGTGCACCGCATCCATGTCGACGGCATCGAGCGGCCGATTGACCGTATTGACGAAATCGTGGCGCAGATCGGCGACCACGCAGCCCAGGGCATTTGTGATGCCGGGGCGAGACGGCACGAGCACTCTGGGGACGCCCAACTCTCTCGCAATCGCCGTTGCATGCAGCGGACCCGCGCCGCCAAAGGCAAACAGGGCGAAGTCACGCGGATCCTCGCCGAGACTTATGGACACCATGCGAACCGCATCAGACATCCGCGCATTGGCGATCCGCAACACGGCCGCGGCCGCTTCATTCGCTGAAAGGCCGAGCGGCGTGCCCAGTTTTTCGGAGAAAATCGCCTCGATATCTTCAAGGGAAATCTTGTTGGCGACGGAATTCAGCTTGTCCGGGTTCATCCGTCCCAGCAGGAGGTTGGCATCGGAGATGGTCGGCTGGGTGCCACCACGGCCATAGCAGACCGGTCCCGGGCTCGAGCCGGCACTTTCCGGACCGACCTGCAGGAGACCGGCATCGGTGACCCGGGCAATGGACCCGCCGCCGGCGCCGACGGTGCGCACATCGACCATGGGCACATGGATCGGCATGGCATATTCGATCTCTATCTCGTTGGAGACCGCCGGTTCGGCGCCGCGGATCAGGGCGACATCGGTCGAGGTCCCGCCCATGTCATAGGTCAGCAGGTTCGGAATTTTTGCCCGCCGCCCGGTATAGGCGGCTGCCATCACACCGGACGCGGGACCGGACATCACCGTCTTGGCCGCCTCCCGGGCGACCCGGCGCGCCGACACCATGCCGCCATTGCCGTTCATCACCAGAACGTCGTGACGATAGCCCTCAAGCGCGAGGTGATCAGCCAGGCGTTCCACATAACGGCGCAAGAGCGGTTGCACGGATGCGTTGATGGCGGCAGTCACGCCGCGCTCGAATTCGCGGCTTTCGGACAGGAGCGCGTGCCCAAGGGTGATGTTCTCATTTGGCCAGATCTCGGCAGCGATCTCGCCAGCCCGCACCTCATGGGCCGGATTGGCATAGGAATGCAGAAAATGGATCACGAGAGATTCACAGCCGGCATCGATCAGCGCCTTGAGGGCGTCACGCAAGGCCGTCTCGTCCAGCGGCACGAGTTCGTCGCCAAAAGCATTGAATCGCTCGGGCACTTCGAGCCGCAGATTGCGCGGAATGATCGGCCGGAACTCACCCTTCATCCCGTAGGGCTGAGGCCGTGTCCGCCGGCCAAGTTCCAGGATGTCACGGAAGCCCTGGGTCGTGACGAGCCCGGTTTTGCACAGATTGCGTTCCAGAACCGCATTTGTCGTGGTCGTCGTGCCGTGAACGATCAAATCCACTGCCGCCAGGTTCGCCTCGGCTGCATGCAGGGCATTCAGAACGCCGAACGCCTGATTGTCCAGGGTCGTCGGTGTCTTGGCGAGGCGAACCTTGCGGGCACCGGCATCAAACAGCACCAGGTCGGTAAAGGTGCCCCCGACATCCACACCGGCAACGAGGCTGTCCTGGGCTGCTGTGTCTGTATGCGACGATGGGCGGGCGTTGGAACCATTCATGGAGATTAGGTCTCGCTGGTTTCTAATGTTTGTATACGAATGAGTTAAAAGTTCAAAAACCGGCAGAGACACAGCGGACACCTGCCGGTTTTCGACTGTCAGTTGGCGTTCAATGCCCGGATTGCCGCACGCACCTTGTCCGGCGTTGCCGGAAGATTGCTGACCCGGGCGCCGGAGGCATCCTTGATGGCGTTCAGGATCGCCGGGGCTGTCGGGATCAGGCAGTGCTCGCCGAGCCCCTTGGCGCCATAGGGGCCATGGGGATCGCCACTCTCGATGATGATGGTTTCAATGGGAGGCACATCGCCGATCGTCGGGATCAGATAGTCATGCAGGTTTTCCGTCCGCCCGGGAAGGAACTCCTCCATCATCGCCAGGCCGATGCCTTGCGCCACACCACCCTGCACCTGACCTTCCACCAGCAAGGGATTGATCGCCTTGCCGACGTCATGAGCTGCGGTGATTTTCAACAATTTGACCGTCCCAAGCGCCAGGTCGACCTCGACCTCGGCCATCTGCGCCGTCGTGCCGAACACCGCATAGGGTTCGCCCTGTCCGTTCTCATCGAGAGGCAGTGTCGGCGGGTCATAGCTTTCGGTCGCCTCCAGAACGTAGGCGCTGCCGCTTTCAGGGCTCAGAGAAGCCAGGGCAATGATGCGCTCCACGCCATCCTCGATCAGCCGGATGTCACCGTCCGCAATGTCGATTGATGCGGCGGATGAGACGTTGCCGAGACGCAGGATCTTCGCTCTGAGCGCTTCACCGCAAAACCGCGCGGCATTCCCGGTGATGAAGGTTTGCCGGCTTGCGGATGTCTTGCCCGCATCCGGTGTCAGGTCGGTATCCGGGCCGATCAATTCGATCCGGTCGACCGGAATTCCCAGCGCGGTTGCAAATATCTGGGCGATGACCGTGTTGGATCCCTGACCGATGTCCATGGCTCCCTGATGAAGCATCAAGCGGCCTTCAGCCGTGATGCCGGCCTTTATCGTTGAAGGGTTCGAGAGGGAGGTGTTGCCACAGCCGTACCAGCCACCGGCAATCCCCACGCCGCGCTTTACGGTTTCGCTCGAAGCGTTGAATTTGGAGGCCGTTTCAAGAGCTTTTTCCCAATGGGGCTTCAGGCTTTCAAAACACTCGACAATTCCCATGCCCGTTTCGAATACCTGACCCGTGACCGTGGGATCGCCGTTGCGCAGGGCATTGCGACGCCGGAATTCCAGCCGGTCGATGCCGAGTGCATTGGCCAGATCGTCATAAAGCGGCTCCTGGGCGAGCGCCGATTGCGGCACGCCAAATCCGCGAAACGCTCCCGCCGGCGCGCAATTGGTATGCACGCCGGCACTTCGCGCCACATAATTCGGGGTTCGATACGGACCGGAGGCATGGATCGGCACGCGATTGGCCACCGTCGGGCCCCAGCTTGCATAGGCTCCGGTGTTGAACGTTCCGTCAAACACGGCCCCGACGATGGCCCCCTCCGTATCCGCGCCAATGCGCATGGTAATCTCGGAGGGATGCCGCTTTGTCGTGGACATCAGGGATTCCGTGCGTGTGTAGGTGACCCGGACCGGTTTGTTGAGCTTCAAGGCGGCCAAGGCGACATAGGGCTGCGCGGAAAGATCCAGCTTGGAACCGAAGCCTCCGCCGGTCGCCGTTGGAACGATGCGGACATCGCTCGTGGGCAAGTCCAACAAGCGGGCGATGCTTGACAGGTTCATGAAAGGGGCCTGCGTGCAGCAATGCACCTCGACGCGTCCGCCGACCACCTGGGCGAAGGCGGCTTCCGGCTCGATATAGCCATGCTCGATGAACCCGGTCGAGAAACGGCCTTCAACGACGACCGCGGCATTTTCAAGCGCCTGTTCCGGCTCGCCGCGACGAACCAGACCACGGCACATGATGTTGTCATCCCTGCCTGCGTGCAGGTTATCGATCCCGCCGGCGCTTTCCGGAACCAGAGCCTCCGGCAGGGGCGACCAGTCGACGGGAAACAGCGATAGATCGAGGGAATTGACGATTTCCTGCTCACCGACGACGGCGGCAACCGCTTCCCCTTTGAACTTGACCGCGTTCTCGGCAAACATCGGCTGGTCTTCGAAACCGGGTATGACACCGAAGATATTCTCACCGGGGACATCCACGGCGGTCAGAACCAGGTCCAGGCCGTATCGGATCCGATAGGCTTCAAGGTCGCCCAGACTGAAAGCCGCGCGATGATAGGGAGAGCGGATCACCCGCAGCCCAAGCGCATTTGCAGGCGCCGCGTCATCGCCGAACAGTTCCGTTCCGGTGACCTTGGCAAATCCGTCGATCCGCGCCATGGCAGACCCGACGCCGCCACTTTCCGGCAGGGGGCCGAGGCCCGCATCCATCACGGCATCGATGATCTTGCGATAACCGGTACAGCGACACAGAACACCGCCAAGCGCATCGAGGACCTCGGCCTCTTCCGGCTCTTCGCTTTCGCGCAGCAGGGCAACCGCGGACACCATCATGCCCGGTGTGCAGATGCCGCATTGGGCGGCCTGATGGCGCTGGAATGAACGGACCAGTGTTTTCGCATGCGGATCGCTTTCAACCAGACCGGTCAGGGTTTCGACTTTCGCATCTTGAACCTGGGCGACAGCGGTGGTGCAGGAACAGACCGCCAAACCATCGACCAGGACCGTGCAGGCTCCGCAATCGCCCGCGTTGCAGCCGACCTTGACATCCTTCGATCCGGCGCGTTCACGCAGCGCGGTTGACAGACGCTCGGCGGGGGGCGCCTGAAGGTTCACGACAACGCCATTGAGATCAAACGAGATCACTGCCTGATCGTCTACGTCCAAAAGAGCCATGATCAGGCACCTCCCTCTACTGCCATCAAAATGGAACGACAAATCAACTCACGGGCGGCCTCGAGCCGGTATTCCGCGCTTGCACGCACGTCGCTCAATGGCGTCAGCTCTTTCAATTCGGCCTCGGTCAGGAGATCCCGGAGCGCCGCGCCTTCCGGCCGGATGCCGACCAGGGCCGCTTCCAGATCCGGCAGGCGCCGGGCAACCGCCGAACAGGCGCCAACCGCGAGCCGGGCCTGTGAGATGGCGCCTGCCGGATCAAGCACAATGGTGGCCGCGACCATGGCAATCGAAATCACCAGGTATTTGCGGGCGCCGAGCTTCAGGAAACTCGAACTTCCATGCGCGCAATCGGGAACAACAACGGCCGTTACGATTTCGCCCGGAAGAAGCACGGTTTGGCGCACACCGGTTATGAACTCTTGAAGCGTCACTTCACGCAGACCCGAGGGGCCGGCGATTTCAACGACCGCATCCAATGTCAGCAGGGCCGGCACGCCATCGGCGGCCGGAGAGGCATTGCAGATATTGCCTGCAATCGTGCCGGCATTTTGAATCTGGATTGACCCGACTTCGCGGGCGGCCAGTTTCAAGCCATCGAAAAGAGCCGGCAGGTCGGCGCGCGATATATGCCGCCAGGTTGCCGTTGCCCCGATCCGCCAGCCGGCTTCCTGCCGCCGGATCCCGCGCAGGGCTGAAAGCCGCCCCAGATCGACAACCGGTCCGGACACAGGCGCATCCATCAGACCCGGATAGAAGTCCGTGCCGCCGGCAAGCAAGCGACCACCGCCCTCCGCGAGCAAGGCGATCGCGTCTTCCAAAGTCTCAGGCTGATAGAATTGCATCGGCGTCCTCAACGCATTTCATTTGTATACTAACAAAACTGAATCGAATTAGGTCACCTGTCAAGCAGCGCATCCCTCCGCATCTGCGCAAATTCTAACCAGGCACATCAAATTTGCAGCTGCCGTCAATTTTCATTTGCATACAAACGAATTTTTTGTCAGCGTTGTGCCAAATTTGCATTTCACGAAGGAGCACCCGAATGCAGGACGTGATGACCATCGAGACACCCATCCTGGCCGGAGCGCCGTCGCCATTTTGTGTACCCAAAGGTTGTTACGCTCTGACGGTAACCGACGTTCAGCACTATACCGACACCTTGTTCCGGTTTCGCGTCACGCGACCGCAGGAATTTCGGTTTCGCTCCGGCGAATTTGTAATGATTGGCCTGCCCAATTCAGACAAGCCGGTTTTTCGAGCCTATTCCGTCGCAAGTCCGTCCTGGGATGAAGAGCTTGAATTCTATTCCATCAAGGTTCCGGACGGTCCCTTGACCGAGCATCTGCAGAAGATTCAGCCTGGCGATACGGTAATCATGCGGAAAAAGGCGACGGGCACGCTGGTCAACGACGCCCTTTTGCCTGGCAAGCGCGTCTGGATGTTTGCCACCGGCACGGGGCTTGCTCCGTTTGCCAGCCTGGTCCGGGACCCGGAAACCTATGACAAGTTCCAGACGATCGTTCTGGTTCACGGCTGCCGCACCGTTGCGGAGCTCAAATACGGTCAGGATCTGGTCGCCGCACTCAGGGACGATCCGTTGATTGGCGAGATGGTCGATGGAAACCTGCTCCATTACACCACCGTGACCCGGGAAGATCACCCGTGGCAAGGCCGCATCACCGACCTGATAACGTCAGGCAAGCTTTTTGAAGACCTCGGATTGCAACGCATGGGGCCGGAAGAAGACCGCGCGATGATCTGCGGCTCCATGGCCATGCTCCGCGACACCAAGGACCTCTGCCTGGATCACGGCATGAGCGAAGGTGCGAACAACAAGCCAGGTGAATTTGTTGTCGAAAGAGCCTTTGTCGACTGAGCGGGAATTTGCCTCGATTTTCATCTGTCCTGCCCAGCAAATCAGCGAGACAGATTCTCGATCTCCGTTGACAGAACCCTGAAATATGTTTGCATACTAACAATTGCCGGTTTGGCAATGAGGAGCCCCGACGTTGACTGCGACCGATGGCAAACCAGAAAAGATCCGTTGCGACGCCTGTCCGGTGATGTGCTACATCGCCGAAGGTCGTTCGGGTGCTTGCGATCGCTATGCGAATGACAATGGCAATCTGGTTCGGCTCGATCCACTGACCATTCTGGAGAGCCGGCGTGACGCCGCGGGCGGCGAAGGCTCTGTCGTTCCGTTTCTGGAACGTGAGTGGGACGGCGATATTGTTCCGGGTCCGGAAACCTTCGTGACCGCCATCGGTGCGGGAACCACCTATCCGGATTACAAGCCTGCCCCCTTCATCGTCGCCTCGCAGGTCGATGGTGTCGATATGGTGACCGTCGTGACCGAGGGCATTTTCAGCTATTGCGGTGTCAAACTGAAGATCGATACCGATCGGCACCTGGGCGACGAATGCGCCGTTGTGCGCTCAGACGGCGAAGCGATTGGCCATGTAACCACCTCTGAATACGGCAGCCAGATGTTGTCGCTTGGCGGCGTCCATCATCTGACCGGCGGATCGAAGAAGGAAGGCCGGGTGACGTGCGCCACCATGCTGGCGCTGTGCAATGGCGAGACAGCCGACCTGACAATCGACGGGGGCGCGGACTTGACGGTTCAGGCAGGCAAGGCCCCGGTTATCAATGGCGCTCTGGAAGAGCGGATGCGCGTTGGCTGCGGTTCCGCGACGGTTGGAATGTTCGCGGCGCAGTGGAAGGACCTCGTCGACGAAGTTGTCGTGGTCGATGACCACATTACCGGCGTCATGTCCGAACACCAGGCAGGGAAGGTCATCGGGTGGGAGCCGACCGGCATCAAGATCAACGGCCGCCGCTCAACCCCGGGACGCTATTTTCAGGTCGCGGAACCTGGAACCGGCTGGGGTGGCACGAACCTGAGCGATCCACTTGCCATCATTGGACCGTTCAATGGCAAGGTCGCCCGCCCCGGACTGAGTCTTCTCATGGTTTCCACAACGGGCGAGCACTCAGCCTATTATGAACTCGATGAAGAGTTGACACCGGTCCAGATGGACATGCCGGACCGCCTTCTGCCATCCGTCCACCGGATTGAGGAGAATTGCGAGCCGGCCCTGACTTCGATCTTGTTTATGGCCGGCGCCGGCGGATCCTTGCGCTCCGGCGTGACGGAGCATCCGGTTGGACTGACCCGCTCGGTTCAGAACTCGCTCACCTATGTCAGTTGCGGCGGGGCACCGGTTTACACCTGGCCCGGCGGCGGCATCACTTTCATGGCCGATGTCACGCGCCTGCCTCAGAATGCCTTCGGCTATGTCCCCACGCCCGCATTGGTCGCTCCCCTGGAATTCACCATGCGCGCTGAAGACTATCGCTCGCTTGGGGGGCATATGGACTACGTCATGCCCCTAGGGGACGCGCTGAAAGGCAAGACAGGGCGGCAGAACGACCACATATTGAAAGGCCGCCGCTCGGTCTCCTCCTCCTCCGGTAATCCCTGGCCCGCAGGCTCCGACAACTATCCCTGGAGGAAATTCACGGAATGACCGCGCTGTGCCCGTCTTCAGACCAACGAAAAGCAATGGGAGCCTTGGCGACCTTGCTGCCGGACGGGCAACGGCTGCACCTGCAATACGGCCCCATTGATCTTGTGATCGGCGCAAAGGGGCCTGCAGACGAGATCAACCAGGCATACAATCAAGCGCGGGACGCGTTCGAGCCTGTCCTGGACGACCTGGTCAGCGAGCTGCCGCGCCTGCGACGGCAACATGGCCAGCCACCGGCGGGACCGGTCGCGCGGCGCATGTATGATGCCACCAGGTCTTTTGCGCCCGAGTTCATCACGCCGATGGCGGCGGTCGCCGGGAGTGTCGCCGATCACGTGCTCGCCCGGATGATCGCGGGACGGTCGCTGACGCGTGCTTATGTCAACAACGGCGGCGATATCGCGCTGCATTTGACCGAGGGGAGCTTCCGGATCGGGATCTGCGATGACCCGGTTTCGGGCGAAGCCGGCGGTCTTGTCGACATCTGTCCTGAAGACGGCATTGGCGGCATTGCCACCAGTGGCTGGCGCGGGCGGTCTCACTCTCTCGGCATTGCCGATGCGGTCACGGTTCTGGCCGGTTCGGCGGCCGCAGCAGACGCGGCCGCCACGCTGATCGCCAATGCGGTCGATGTGCCTTTCTCACCACATGTTTCCCGTCGTGCCGCCAGCGCTCTGTCTCCAGACAGCGATCTCGGTGACCGGCTTGTCACAACGGATGTCGGCGCACTCGATGCGGCCGAAATTCAAGCCGCGCTTAGGCTTGGCCTGCGCAAGGCGGAAGACTGTCGGGCGCGCGGCTTGATATCCGCCGCTTATCTTGCGCTCGCCGGAAAGCGCGTGACGGTTACCCAGCATCACACAAAAACAATAGCGCCGAGGAACGCAGCCCATGCCTGATCCCATTGTCCGCAAGAAGGCGGTTGTCGTTGAAGAGATATTCCACGAAGGCGGCCCCGTGGCAGAACACCCGCTGCGCCGGGCGGCTGCGATTGCCGTCATCAGGAATCCGTTTGCCGGCGGTTATGTCGAAGAAATCGAAGGCTTCATGGATGACCTGAAACCGCTTGGCATTGAGATGGCCGCCGACCTGGTCAAGGCACTTGGCGGCGACGCAAGTGTTGTTGAAGGCTATGGCAAAGGCGCGATTGTGGGATCGGCCGGCGAATTGGAACACGGCGCGCTCTGGCATGTGCCTGGCGGTTACTCCATGCGCGAGATCCTGCCATCGTCCGCGGCAATCGTTCCCTCGACGAAGAAAATCGGCGGGCCCGGAACCCGTCTGGATGTTCCGATTACCCACTGCAATGCGTCTTATGTGCGCTCGCATTTCGACGCCATCGAAGTCGGTCTGAACGATGCACCCAAGGCGGATGAGATCCTGCTGGTCCTTGTGATGACGACAGGTCCGCGCATCCATGCACGCGTTGGCGGTCTGAAGGCGTCGGACGTCAAAGGCGAGGACGGCCTGCGATGAAGGCAAAGATCCGCAAGATCATGACCCTGGTTGAGGAGACCCGGCTTGAGATGGGGCAGGAGGTGTCGCCACCGGCGCGCCGTGCCCTTGCTGCTGCCGTGATCGCCAATCCTCACGCGGGAACCTATGTTGCGGATCTCGAAGACCTGATGGCGATCGGTGCGGACCTGGGCGCGGTTCTGACAAGGCGATGCCTGGCGGCGCTGGGCGCACAAGCCACTTCCGTCCAGAGTTTCGGCAAGGCTGCCATGGTCGGCGAGAACGGGGAACTGGAACATGCGGCCGCGATCCTGCATCCGCGCCTGGGCGCCCCTCTGCGCGATGTGCTCGGCGGCGGCAAGGCGCTGGTTCCCTCCGCGAAAAAAATGGGATCTCCAGGGCAAACCCTCGACATCCCTCTTGGCCACAAGGACGCGGCCTATGTGCGATCCCATTTTGACGCCATGGAATTGCAGTGCCCCGACGCTCCGGGACCAGACGAAATCGTCGTTGCCATTGCGCTTTCGACCAATGGACGCCCCCTGCCGCGTGTTGGCGGCTTAACGCATGAGACGGCAAAGCGCGAAGATGGTTTGAAATAACGAACGGAAGGGAGAGCTGCCGTGGAATTCATCAGAAATGCCTGGTACGTCGCTGGCTGGTCATCGGAAATCGACCAGGAACTGAGGCGTTTCACGATCCTCGACGACCATATTGTCCTCTACCGCAGGCAGGACGGCTCTGTTGTCGGTCTCGAGGATCGATGTCCGCACCGGCTTCTTCCGCTCTCAAAAGGCAAGCGCATCGGTGACAACATCCAGTGCGGCTATCATGGTCTGACCTTTGACTGCAGCGGCAAATGCGTCCGGGTGCCAGGGCAGAACAATCTGCCGGCTTCCGCCTATGTGGATGCCTATCCCATCGTCGAACGACACAACATCGTCTGGATCTGGATGGGCGACACGGAAAAGGCCGATCCATCCGAAATCTTCGACATGCCGGAATTCACGGATCCGGCATGGGAGGCTCATCAGGGCGACGCGCTTCACCTGAAATCCAATTATCTCAACGTCGCGGAAAACCTGGTCGACCCGGCCCATGTCTCCTTTGTCCACCCGACGACACTCGGCAATTCCGCGTCCGAGAATGTGCCTGTGCATGTGTCGACGGAAGGCAAGGCGATCGTCGCCTGGAGATGGATACGCGACGCGGAGCCGATCGGGTTTTTCAAGAAGTTCGGTGACTTCGAAGGCAACGTCGATCGCTGGCATTATTACTATCTTCACATGCCTTGCACGGCCGTCATTGATTTTGGCAGCGCACCCACCGCGGACGCGATTGCGGAAGATGAACGCAACAAGGGCGTTCGCATCTTCGCATTGCATTTCATGACGCCGGTCACCGGCGGACACACGATCGACCGCTGGATGCACTTGCGTAACACCGCGCTTGGCGACGAGGACGCGGCCGCGAACATGGACGCCATGTTCCGGATCGCATTTGCCGAAGACAAGGCAATCCTGGAAGCGGTTCAGCAGGAAGAGGAAAGACTGGCAAAACGGCGCCCGCTGCGCATCGCCATCGACAAGGGACCGATGGTCTATCGCAAGCGCATAAACGAGTTGCTGGAACGGGAGAGGATACACGATGTGGCCTCCGACCCCAGTCCCGCGTTCGTCTATCACGACTAAAAAAGGACCATCAAGGTCCAAAAAAACGGACCGGCAAAGCCGGCCAACTTCCAATGAAATGAGGGAAATATGAAAACAGTAAAGACATTGGTGGCCACTGCGGCCCTGGTCATCTCGGCGACCGCGGCCCACGCGGCCGACACGATCAAGATTGGCGAGATCAACCATTACAAACGCCTGGCGGCCTTCGCCGAACCCTACAAAAAGGGCATCGAGCTGGGTCTCAAGGAAGTGAATGCATCTGGTGGCGTTCTTGGAAAGCCGCTGGAGTTCATTTTTCGGGACGATCAGGGCAAGCCCGGCGAGGCGATCAAGATCGCCGAAGAGCTGATGACCCGCGATGGTGCGGTCATGCTGACGGGAACAATCCTGTCGAATGTCGGCCTGGCGATCTCCTCCTTCGCAGCTGAAAAGGGGTACGTCTACCTGGCAGCGGAACCGCTGGCCGATGCGCTCGTGTGGAAGGCCGGCAATCCTTACACCTTCCGTCTGCGCACCTCGACCTTCGTTCAGGCTGCCATGCTGGCGGAGGCTGCCGCCAAGACGGACGCGCTCAAATATGCGACCATCGCGCCGAATTATGCCTATGGCAAAGACGCGGTTGAGGCGTTCAAGGTCAACCTGAAGAAACTGAAGCCAGAGGTCGAATTCGTCACGGAACAGTGGCCGGCCCTCTTCAAGATCGACGCGGGTGCCGAAGTCCAGGCGATTGAAGCCGCCAAGCCCGACGCGATCTACAATGTCACCTTTGGACCGGATCTTGCCAAATTCGTTCGCGAAGGCACGACCCGGGGTCTTTTCGGCGGTCGCAATGTCTATGGCCTGTTGACCGGCGAGCCCGAGTATCTCGAGCCGCTTGGCGAAGAAGCGCCGGAAGGCTGGGTTGTCACCGGCTATCCCTGGTATGACATTCCGGCAGGCCCGGGCCTCGATTTCGTCAAGGCCTATGAGGCCGAGACCGGCGAAACGCCGAAAATCGGCAGCCTTGTCGGCTACATGACGGTTCAGTCCATCGCGGCCCTGATCACCAAGGCAGGATCGACCGAGACCCCTGCGCTTCTGGAAGCCTTTTCGGGCCTCAAGGTGGAAACGCCTCTGGGCGAAATCTCCTATCGGGACATCGATCATCAGTCCACCATGGGCGCCTTCATCGGGACGACGGCCCTGAAGGATGGCGCGGGCGTCATGGTTGACTGGGCCTACAAGGATCCCGAGGCCTACATGCCGAGCGACGACGAGATCAGGTCCATGCGGCCCGCGGAATAGGGTCCGGCAAACCAAACATCCGGCTGCACCCGACACGGGGTGCAGCCGCCCTATTCTCCTGAAAATCGGATGTGTTGATCGCTATGGGTCTATTCGTGGCGCAGCTCTTGACCGGGCTTGCAAATGCAGCGGCGTTGTTTCTCGTCGCCTCCGGGCTTTCGCTTATCTTCGGTGTCACCCGGATCGTGAACTTTGCGCATGGGTCGCTCTACATGCTGGGCGCCTATGTCGGCCTGACGCTGATGAACACCCTGCCGGGCGCTTTCGGATTTTGGGGGGCGATCGTGCTGGCCGGCCTGGTCGTCGGTCTGATCGGCATTCTGATTGAAATCTGTGTCCTGCGGCCGATCTATCGGGCGCCGGAACTGTTCCAGCTCGTGGCGACTTTCGGTGTTATCCTGGTGATCCAGGACCTGGCGCTGATGATCTGGGGTGCCGAAGACCGTCTTGGTCCGCGCGCGCCGGGGCTGAAATCCGTTGTCCGAATTCTGGGCGAGCCGGTGCCCCAATACGACCTGGCGCTGATCGCGATCACCCCCTTCATCCTGTTCGCGCTGTGGTGGTTCATTACCAGGACACGCATCGGCATCCTGGTTCGGGCGGCAACCCAGGACCGCGAGATGGTCGGCGCCCTGGGCGTCAATCAATCCTGGCTTTTCACGGGCGTTTTCTTCCTCGGGGCCGCATTGGCGGGCCTCGGCGGTGCCATCCAGTTGCCCAAGGGCGGCGCCGATCTGCTGATGGACCTGAACATCATCTCGGCGGTCTTCGTGGTCGTCGTCATCGGCGGCATGGGCTCGATCCCGGGGGCGTTTATTGCCTCTGTGCTCATCTCCGTGCTCAACGTCTTTGGCGTCGCCTATATTCCGCAAAGCACTCTGGTGCTCATGTATGTGGTCATGGCGATTGTGCTGACGGTCCGCCCCTATGGCCTGTTGGGCCGCGAGGAGAAAGCCGGAGAGCACGGCCAGGTCGGCGAAGTGGAACGCCCGATACGGCCCGTGGGCACCAGAGGCCGCGCGTTTGTCTTTCTGTTGCTTGTTGTGCTGGCCTGCGTTCCCTTTGTCGGCTCTTCCTTTCTCCAGGTGCTGATTACCGATATCCTGATTTTCTGCCTGTTCGCGGCCTCACTGCAGTTCATCCTCAGCTCCGGTGGTCTTGTCAGCTTTGGCCATGCGGTCTTTTTCGGCGGCGGCGCCTATGCGGCGGCTCTTCTGGTCACCTACGCCGATACGCCGATGGAACTTGCGCTGCTGTGCGCCCCTCTGGGCGCCGGTCTTCTGGCGCTCGGCATCGGCTGGTTCTGCATTCGCCTGAGCGGAGTGTATTTCGCCATGCTCACGCTCGCCTTCAGTCAGCTGGTGTGGTCGCTGGTGTACCAGTGGGGCGCCGTCACCGGAGGAGACGACGGGCTGGTCAACATCTGGCCGTCAGAATGGCTCTCCGGAACCACGGCCTATTACTATTTCACGCTGGCTGTCGGCGTCGGCGCTATCCTGATGCTGCGCCACATCATTCACTCGCCCTTTGGATACACCTTGCGGGCGACCCGCGACAGCGCCCGTCAGGCCGAAGCAACCGGCATTGATGTCAAAAGGGTTCAATGGCTCGCCTTTGCGCTTGCCGGCACCATGGCAGGTCTGGCCGGTGGGCTGTTTGTATTTTCCAAGGGCTCGATATTTCCCAATGAACTGGAAATCGGCAAAAGCTTCGATGCATTGATCGTCGTTTTCCTGGGGGGCGTGAAGACCCTGTCAGGCGGTGTTGTCGGCGCCGTCTTCATGGAGAGCATCAAGGACTGGCTGACCCGGCTTGAATACTGGCGCCTGATCCTGGGGCTGGTGATCATCGGTGTGGTCATCATCGCACCGGACGGAATTGTCGGCTCCTTGCGAAAGCTGGGCGAGCGGATAGGATTCCTGAAAGAACAGGAGAGCATGCGATGACCGCTGTCCTGAAGGTCGAAGGCCTGTCGAAGTCCTTTGGCGGTGTCAAAGCCGTCAATGGGGTCGATTTCGAAGTCGCCCCCGGCGAGTTGAAGGCGCTGATCGGTCCGAATGGCGCCGGAAAGTCGACCTGTTTCAATATGCTCATGGGGCAGCTCATGCCTTCGGCGGGAAAGGTTTTTCTGAAGGGTGAACAGATCACCGGTCTGCCGCCACGAGCGATCTGGCGAAAGGGCGTCGGGCGGACCTTCCAGATCACCGGCACCTACCAAAGCATGACCGTGGCCGAGAATGTGCAGATGGCCCTGATGTCCCATCACAGGAAACTCTTTTCGCTGCTGCCTTATGCGCACAGATTGTTCCGCGAGGAGGCCCTGGCCCTTCTGGACGTCGTCGGCATGGTTGATCAGGCCGACAGGTCCTGCGCCATCCTGGCCTATGGCGACCTGAAACGTCTGGAACTTGCAATCGCGCTCAGCAACGACCCGATGCTGTTGCTGATGGATGAACCAACCGCGGGCATGGCGCCGAAGGAGCGGATCAACCTGATGCAACTGACCTCCGACATTGTGCGCGATCGCGGGATCAGCGTGCTTTTCACCGAACACGATATGGACGTGGTGTTTGCCCATGCCCATCACATCATGGTGCTCAACAGGGGCGAATTGATCGCCGACGGGACTGCGAGCGAAGTGCGCGCCAATGCCCGGGTGCAGGAAGTCTATCTGGGCGGTGGAACGCTCTATGCCGCGGAGGGGGCCCATGCTTGAGATCGACAGGATCCACAGTTTCTACGGCAAGGCGCATATTCTCAACGACATGAGCTTCTCGGTCGCCCGCGGTGAAGTCGTTGCACTGCTGGGGCGCAACGGTGCCGGCAAGACCACGACGATGAAATCGATCATGCAACTGGTGCGGCCACGCTCCGGTTCGGTGGTCTTCGCCGGAACCGACATCACGGGTCTGTCGGCGCACAAGGTCGCGCGTCTCGGTCTCGGCTACGTACCCGAGGAACGCCGCATCTTCACCGATCTGACCATTCTGGAAAACCTGGAGGTGGGCCGCCAGCCGCCGCGCGCGCAGACACCGAGCTGGACGATTGAGGCCTTGTTCGAACTGTTCCCCAACCTTGAAGAACGCAGGAACAATCGGGGCAAGGCCCTGTCGGGCGGAGAGCAGCAGATGCTGACGATCGCCCGAACGCTGATGGGCAATCCAAGCCTCTTGCTTCTGGATGAGCCTTCGGAAGGCATCGCCCCCGTGATCGTTGAACAGATGGCCAAAACGATCCTCAAATTCAAGGCGGATGGTTTGACCGTCGTCATTTCCGAACAAAACCTGCATTTCGCAAAAATGGTCGCTGATCGGGCGGTGATCATTGAAGGCGGCGCCAAGAAATTCGATGGCACCTTTCAGGAGCTCGAGGAGGACCCACAGGTTCGCGATGCGTATCTGTCCATCTAGCTGATCGACCGGGCGTCGCGGTAGAAGTTCTTCAGACCTGTGATATACGCGTGGCCAAATGGACAGGGAACGGACCACCTTTCGCAAGGAAAAGAACTTGGACGATCAAAAGAACGGGAATCGGAGCCAGACACTCGAGCCGGAGTATGTGCTCAATGATCAGATCGGGTATCTTCTGCGAAAGGCGTATCAGCGCAATGCTGTCCTGTTTTCTGAAAAAATCCAGGATCTGACGCCGACACAATTCGCGGTCATGGCCCGCCTGACGGAACTCAGCAATGTTTCGCAAAATCAGCTTGGCCGCACAGTCGGCCTGGATGTTGCGACAACCAAGGGCGTCATCGACAGACTTCTGGCCCGCGGGCTCGTAAAGAGCCTGCCTTCCCCCAGTGACAGACGCCGTCAACTGATCTCGCTGACCGAGGACGGTTGGGATTGCTTTGCGCAGAAGGCAAAGCAGGGGCTGGAGGTGAGTGCCGAAACGCTTGCCCCCCTCACACCCTCGGAGCAGAGATCCCTTATCAAGATTCTGCGAAAAATCTTGTGACTTCAGGAACAGCCCGACCGTCTTTGCAACAAAAGCGCGGCCTCAGGGGGGCCTGAAACCATCAATCCGCTTGAACGCGATACTCTCTAGAGATCGCTACTCCGGATGATCGTGACGCCCGCATCCGCCATTTTTTCATGGGCGGCCTCAAGGGATCCAGCCATGTCGATCGCCCGGCTCGCATCTTCGATCATGAACGTCGTGAAGCCCTGACGGCTGGCGTCGATGGCGGAAAACGCCACACAGAAGTCTGTTGCAAGACCGGCGATGAAGACCCGCGTAAAGCCGCGTTCGCGCAAATAACCGGTCAGCCCGGTTGGGGTCGTCTGGTCGTTTTCGAAAAACGCCGAGTAAGAATCCACGTTGCTCCGGAAGCCCTTGCGAATGATGATCTCGGCACCGGTCACCTCGAGCTCCGGGTGAAATTCCGCACCATTGCTTCCCTGAATACAGTGATCCGGCCACAGGGTTTGAGGTCCATACGGCATTTGCGTGAGCGCGAACGGCTCCCCGCCTGCGTGTGAACTTGCGAAGGAGGAATGACCGGCCGGGTGCCAGTCCTGGGTCAGGATTCGATGGTCGAATTTTTTCGAAAGCGCATTGATCGGCCCGACAACGGCACTGCCGTCCGCAACGGCAAGAGCGCCCCCCGGGCAAAAATCATTCTGAACGTCAATGATCACAAACGCATCGGTTTCATTGTCAATCATCGTCGATTTGCTCCCAAGGTGACTGTCGCATGATGAAAAAGAAGGCAGCTATACCTATTGCCTATTTATAGGCATTATTGTTAGTGTACATATGAATTTAGTGGCGTGTCCATACAATAAAAAACAGCTCCACGCTCGAACTTGAAATGAGGGGATTAGTCATCATGACCAGCATCACACGTCGTAAGTTCCTTGGTTCAACAGCAGCTGTCGTCGGCGGTGTCGCCGCATCTTCATCACTGTCGCTTCCCGCTCTTGCCTCCGGGGGCACAATCAAGGTTGGCGCGGTCCTGCCTTTTTCCGGTGGCCTTGAGCTTTATGGAAATCAGGCCAGGCTCGGACTGGAACTTGCGGTCTCGGAAATAAACGCAAGCGGCGGCATCCTGGGTGAGAAAATCGAGGTTCTCTATGAGGACAACAAGACCGATCCGAAGACATCCGTCGAACGGGCGACATCGCTGATCCGGCGCGACGAAGTTCTTGCGCTGACCGGGCCGATCACGTCGAACGCCCGCGATGCCATGGCCCCGACGATCGAACGCATGAAGACACCGCTTCTGTATGCCACCAACTACGAAGGCGGCGCATGCAGCCGGGAAGTGTTCTGCTTCAATACGGTTCCCAACCAGGAACTTGAAAAACTTGTACCCGCCCTGAAACAACAGGCCGGCGACTCCTTCTACATGTTCGGCGCCGACTATGTCTGGCCGCAGAAAATGTTCGAGACCGCCAAGTCCCTCGTCGAAAGTGAAGGCGGATCGGTTGCCGGGGTCGAGTTCACCCCCTGGGGTGTCAAGGAGTTTGCGCCGGTCATTCGCCGGATCAAGGAGTCCGGTGCCAAGGTCCTGCTGTTCGCTCTGCCTGGAGCCGACGGCATTACCTTCATCAAACAGGCAGAAGACCTTGGCCTTCTGGAAGACGTGACGGTCGGGTTCCTCGGGTTTGCCGAGACATATCTTGGCGCATTCGGCGAAGGCAAGGCCCAGAACATGTGGGTTGCGGTTCCCTTCGCGGAATCCCTTCAGACGCCCGGCGCCCAGGAGTTCGTTCAGAAGATTCGCGCTCAGGCGGGATCCGACGTTCCCGTGTCCCACTATGTGATGACCCATTACAACGCGCTGATGGCCGTCAAGGGCGCCTTGGAAAAGGCGGGCGCCATCGACAAGGACGGTCTGATAGACGCCATGCAGGGCCTTTCGATCAGCACTCCGACCGGACCGGCTGAAATCGGCGCGGCGGATCATCATGTGACCATGAACATGTACCTTGCAAAAACGGAAGGCGCCGGTCTCTCCGTTGTCGAAGATCTTGGGAGCATTGTGCCCGAGGCCGGTTGCTCCTGATTTCCCTCCCATGTCAGGAAACCACATGCCAGGAGATCTCCTGAAGATTTCCGGTCTGTCCAGGAGCTTCGGCGGCGTTCAGGCCGTCGCCGGGCTCGATTTGCGGATTGGGGCCGATGAACTGCTTTGCATCATTGGCCCCAACGGCTGCGGCAAGACCACTCTCTTCAACCTGATTTCGGGCCACTTGCGCCCATCGTCGGGCTCGATCCGGTTCAAGGGGGCCGAAATTACGGGCATGGCCCCCCATCTTGTCGCGCGCAGCGGCATCGGCCGGAAATTTCAGGTGCCCTCGATTTACGAGGACCTGAGCGTTTCGGAAAATCTCGTTGTTGCCGATTTTGCGGAACCGGGCCGGAACGGCCTCGGCGGTCTTTTCGCGTCAAGGACCGGAAACGATCGCCGGCTTGCCGACCTCATCGGCCTCATCGGCCTGGAGGAGCTTGCGGAAGCGCCGGCCGGACATTTGTCCCACGGACAGCGCCAGTGGCTGGAGATCGGGATGGTTCTTGCGACCAGGCCCGACCTGATCCTGCTCGACGAGCCGACGGCGGGAATGACCCGTCAGGAAACCGAGCGAACCGCGCAACTGGTGCAGGCCATGAACCGCGAACAAGGCGTCGCCGTGATCCTGATCGAACATGACATGTGGTTCGTTGAAACCCTGAAGTGCGCGGTGGCGGTCATGATGCAGGGTCAGGTGATCGCCAGGGGGGACTACGACACTGTCCGTGAACTGGACATGGTCAAGGAGGCCTACCTTGGATAAGCCGGTGCTCGAACTCGATGGTATTTCAGCCGGCTACGGCACGGGCCTTGTCTTGCAGGACCTGTCTTTGACCGTTGATAGCGGCGAGGTCCTGGGGATCATGGGGCGCAACGGCGTCGGCAAGTCGACCCTGCTCAAGACGCTGATGGGGCTTCTCAGGGTTCGCAGCGGCAGGCTGACCTTCTCCGGCCATGATCTCACCAATGCGCCGTCTTATCGCGTCGCCGCCGCAGGGGTTGGCTATGTGCCGCAGGGACGCGAGGTCTTCCCCGATTTCACCATCCGGCAGAACCTCATTATGGGGAACCTGAAAGCCCGGAACGAGGACATCGACGCCGCAATGGACCTGTTTCCCGCGCTGCGGGAACGCGCGCGCGCCACCGGCGGAAGCCTGTCGGGCGGACAGCAACAGCAACTCGCCATTGCCCGCGCGTTGATCGGTCGCCCCGCGCTGCTTGTTCTCGATGAGCCCTCGGAAGGCATCCAGCCTTCGATCGTTCGCGAAATCGGCACCACCTTGAAGCGGGTCTCGGCAGAAAAGGGCATGACGATCATGCTCGTGGAGCAGAATATGGACATGATTACCCAGTGCTGTGACCGGGTTGTTTTCCTGGAAGGTGGCCGGATTGCCACATCCGTTCCGGCGGCTCAACTGCTTGAGACCCCCGCATTGCTGAACAAATACATGGCTTTTTGACGATGAGTGGCGTTGCGACAATCATACTCGATGCGAGCAATTATGCGCTGATCCTGCTGCTGATCGCGCTTGGTCTTGCCATCATCTTCGGGCTGATGAACGTCATCAACCTGGCGCACGGAGAGTTCCTGATGCTGGGCGCTTACACCGTGCTGTCGGTCCAGATGGCCGGCGGGCCGTTCTGGCTGGGCCTGATCGCGGCACCGCTTGCGGTCGGGCTGTTTGGCCTCGTGATTGAAGAAGTCGTGATCCGGCGCGTTTATCATCGGGTTCTGGACACCATTCTGGCCACCTGGGGGCTGTCCCTTCTGCTCAAACAGTCCATCGTGCTGGTTTTCGGCCCCGGATCCTATTCAATCGAGGACCCGATTTCGGCATCGGTGATGATCTTCGGCGCGCCCTATCCCGCTTACCGGTTGTTCATCATGGCGATCTCGCTGCTGGTGGTGACAGCGACCTTCCTGTTCTTTTTCAAGACGCGCGTCGGTCTGGCTGCCCGGGGCGTCATTGCAAACCGCAACATGGCGGCATGTCTGGGGATCAACACCCGCAATCTCGACCGGATGACGTTTTCGCTGGGCGCCGCCCTGGCTGGTCTGGCGGGCGCCGTCATTGCGCCGCTGATTTCGCTCGATCCGCATTTGGGGCTTGGCTATCTGGTGCCGGCCTTTCTGGCGATCCTCGTGGGCGGGCTGGGCAGCATCATGGCGCCGGTTGTGGGCGCCGCCGGCGTCGGTGTGACCGAAAACCTCGCCGCGACCTTTCTTTCTCCCGTCTACGCCCAACTGATCGTGTTCATCACGGCGGTTCTGGTCATTCGCCTGGCGCCGGGCGGGCTCCTGGGCAAGAAAAGGCGCCAGACATGATCCGGACAGCTTTGTCACAGATGAAAACCGAAAGCCTCGTTGCCGGGATCCTGCTGATCGTCCTGCTGCTGTTGCCCCTGGGCGCTTCAAGCTGGCTCCTGAGCGATCTTTCGATCTATTTTTCCTACGCCCTTTTCGCCGCCAGTCTCGCCTTTGTCTGGGGTCACTGCGGGCTCTTGTGCCTGGGGCAGGCCGTCTTTTTCGGCCTTGGCGCTTATGCCATGAGCCTGGTGACCCTCGGCATGGTGCCCGGCGCGGACGGTATGGTCTCCACCTGGCTCGGCTTTGCCGCGGCAATCGCGGTTCCGGCCCTGGCCGCGCAACTGCTCGGCCGTTTCCTGTTCCATGCGCAGGGATTGCAGGGAGCGTTCTTCGGGATCGTCACCCTGGCCGTGGCATTCATCGTCGAGCGCCTGTTCATCAACTGGGATTTTCTCGGCGGTCTGAACGGCCTGATGAATGTGCCGCCCATTGTCCTGGGACTCAATGGCGACGGCTACGAGTTGTGGGAAGCCGTTCCGCTCTATTACGCCGCACTCTTTGTTCTCGTTCTCGGCTTCAGCGTCCTTGCCGCGCTGATGCGCTCCCGATGGGGACTTGCGCTCAAGGCGGTCGCGTCTCACGAAATGCGCACCAAGAGTCTCGGATACGACACGGCACACTACAAGACGACGGCCTTTTCCATCGGTGCCGCCATCGCCGGTCTCGCCGGAGCCTTGTTCGTCGTGCAGTTCGGCTTTGTGTCGCCGTCCCTGATCGGATTCGGTCTTTCGGCCGAAGTCTTGATCTGGGTGGCCCTGGGAGGACGCGGCATGCTGGTTGCCGCCTGTGCCGGCGCGATCCTCGTCAGGGTCCTTGAAAGCAACCTGTCATCCGTGTTTGGAGACACGTGGCTTCTTCTGCTCGGCGGGCTCTTCATTGTCAGCGTCATGTTCCTGCCCCGGGGCCTTGTCGGCGAGGCGATTCATGCACTCGACCGCTGGCGGGCAACGAGGCGCAAGGACGGCAGCACGCCGCACGGCATGGCCGCCGAACGCTTCTCGCCGCCGGAGTCCACGGCACGCAGACAGTGAGAAGCTTTCAGCAATAGCGCTCGGGGCCGGACCATTGCGCCTCCGAGTAGCGGTCGCCGTGGGCCCAGCCGACCGGCAGCACGGCCTCGATACGCGCCAGATCCTCCGCCGTGAGGCTGAGACCCGCGCCCGAAACGCACTCGCGCAGGTGATCGACCGAGCGCGTGCCCGGGATCGGGATCACATGGGGGCCGCGGCTCAGCAGCCAGGCATTCGCCAGCCCCGCCGCCGTTGTGCCCATCTCCGCCGCGAGCTTGCAAAAGCCTTCCAGTATGCGCAGGTTTTCGGTGAGGTTCGGCTCCGTGAACCGCGGGTTCGCGGCGAGGAACGGCAGATCGACGATCCGCTCACGCGGGATCGGGCTGTCCGTCAAAAGCGAGCGGCCCACGGGCGAGAAGGCCACCATGGCGACACCGAGCTCGGCGCAGGCCTGCACGAGTCCCAGATCAGGCGCGCGTGTGGCGAGCGAATATTCCGATTGAACGGCGGCGACGGGGAAGGCCTTCATGGCGCGCCGCAGGGTCGAGGGCGCGACTTCCGAAAGACCGATCGCGCGGGCCTTGCCCTTTTCGACCAGCCGGCCGAGATTGGCCGCCGTTTCCTCCGGGGTGAAGCGCGGATCGCGGCGGTGGGCGTAGAAGAGATCGACACACTCCAGACCGAGCCGTTGCAACGACTTGTCCAGCTCCGTTTCAAGGTGCTCCGCCGAATTGTCATAACTGCGGTTGCCGTCCGCATCGCGCTTGATCGCGGCCTTTGTCGCGATGATGAAGTCGTCCCGCGATCCCGGATCGGCCTTCAGATAGGTCCCGATGGCGGTTTCCGATTTGCCCATGCCGTAGACATTGGCCGTGTCCAGATGCGTGACCCCCAGATCGCGGCAGGCATTGAGGACGGCGTGGCTTTCGGTCTCGTTGGTCGCCCCGTACATGTCTGAAAAGGACATCGCCCCATAGCCGATCGCGGCTATCTCCGGCCCGTTTGCCCCCAGTTTGCGTTGTTCCATGTTGCCCTCGACGTCTTGCGAATTCTGACGAGGTCTTTCTTAAGCCATTGGCTTGGGCGCTGGAAGGGGGGAAGCGCCCGCAACGGCCTCCTGCACGTCTGGCGGGAGAACGCCGTTCGGCCGGTCGGGGGGCTGAGCTGCCATATCGCTATTCGGTAGGGTCAGGTAGCGCGGCAATTCCCGCATGACACAATCGCCGGACCGCACTACCCTGGCGCGCATGAGTTCAGGCGATTGGTCAGATACGGAAAACGACGCCGTTGTCGCGGCTTATTTCGCCATGCTTGGCGATGAGCTGTCTGGTCAGTCCTACAACAAGGCCGCCCATAACCGCCTGTTGCAGGAGCAGACCGGGCGCAGCCGTGGCTCGATCGAGTTCAAGCTGTGCAATGTCTCGGCTGCAGCGATGGGGCTTGGCGTGCTGGCCATCAAGGGCTATCTGCCCCGGTTCAATTTCCAGATGGCGCTGGCGGAAGCCGTGTCCCGTTTGCTGGCACGGCATCCGGAATGGGAAACCGCACTCAATGGGGTGCAGTCGCACAGAGCTGAGGAGCCTCCAGCCGTGTTCGTCGGCGTTGCGCCGACACTCCAAAACGCACCGCCCCCAGACGAAACGGAAAAACTTCAGGCCGTCGCCCGGCGCTTCGACGTCGCCGGTCGCGACGAGCGCAACAGGGCACTGGGCCTTGCGGGCGAGGAACTGGTTTATCACCGCGAACGCGGGCAGTTGCTGCGTCATGGCCGCGACGATCTTGCCGGGGAGGTCGTCTGGGTGTCCAAGGAAGAGGGCGACGGCGCAGGCTACGACATCAAGAGTTTCACGCCGGAGGGCCGGGAGCGCCTGATCGAGGTCAAGACCACCAACGGCTGGGAACGCACGCCCTTTCACATCTCGCGCAACGAACTGGAGGTGGCCGAGGCCCGCCGCGACGACTGGGTCCTCTTCCGCCTCTACGAATTCGCCCGCACCCCCAAAGCCTTCGAACTGCGCCCGCCGCTGGAAGCACATGTGGCCCTGACGGCGACGAGTTTTCAGGCGAATTTCGGGTGAGGGGAGGGCTTGTGTCGGTTCGGAGCTACTCGTATGCTGAACTCACAACAGACGAAACTCATGCCGTCCCCATCCAAGAGCCTGGCGACTAAACGAAGATTTTCCTCCACAACCGACACCTCTTTCGTCGTCCGTGAAGAACTCACAACCCTATGAATTATCTGTCTAATCGAGCCATTTGAAGTATTTGTTTTTGCAAGAAACCGGCTTGAATGGTGTTGTTTTCTTGCGATTTGATTTGTGCATTTTGGTGTGATTCACTGCTGCAAACTTCGATTTGGAGGGTGCGATGAAACCTCGGGACGTGGTGGAAACCGGCCAGAGCGACCTGTTTCGCTCCAGACTCGATCAGATCATCGACATGGCCCACGAAAAGGTGGTTCTTGCGGGTCATATCGACTGGCAATTCCTGTCGCAAAAATGCGGTGAGCATTACAGCGACAAGCCCGGTCATCCGGCGCTGCCCACCCGTCTGATGGCCGGGCTGCACATTCTCAAATATGCCGACAACCTGTCAGATGAAGAGGTTTGCGCCCGCTGGGTCGAGAACCCCTATTACCAGCATTTTTGCGGCGAGGAGTTCTTCGCTCACAGCTTGCCGCTGGATCGCTCCTCCATGACCCGATGGCGTCAGCGGGTGGGTGAGGAGAGCATTCAGGCGTTGCTGATGGAAAGCCTGGCCGTCGCGGTGAAACTGGGAGCGGCCAGACCTGCCGACTTCACCCAGGCGATCGTCGACACCACGGTGGCGGAAAAGAACGTCGCCTTTCCCACCGACGCCAAACTGATCCACCGAGCGCGCCAGAAACTGGTCAGGCAGGCTACGGAGGCAGGCATTGATCTGCGCCAGTCCTATACGAGGCTCGGCAAGCGCGCCTTGATTGCTCAGCAGCGTTATGCTCACGCCAAGCAGTTCAAACGGGCCCGTAAGCAATTGAGAAAGCTCAAGACCTATCTGGGGCGCACCATTCGCGACATCGCCCGCAAGATCAAAGGTAATGCGGTGCTCGAAGACGCCTTCCTGCGACCACTTCGGCTGGCCGAACGGGTAATGACCCAGAAACCGCGCGATGCCATCCCCAAGAAGATCTATTCCCTGCATGCGCCCGAGGTCGAATGTATCGGCAAGGGCAAGGCCCACAGGCCTTACGAGTTTGGCGTCAAGGCCTCGATCGCCACCACGCTCAACCGTTCAAAAGGTGGTCAATTCGCCATTCATGCCAAGGCGCTGCCCGGCAGGCCCTATGATGGCCACACGCTCGCGACGGTGATCCCAGAGATCGAGACGATGACCGGCGCGACACTCAAGCGTATCCTCGCCGATGCCGGCTACAAAGGCCACAACGCCCCACAAAGCCACAAATTCCGTGTCTTCACTGCAGGCCAGAAACGCCGCGTCACACCGGCCATCAAACGCCAGATGAAGCGCCGATCAGCCGTCGAACCGGTGATCGGACATCTCAAGGCCGGCCACAGAATGGACCGAAACTACCTCGCACACCAACGAGGCGACGCCATCAACCCGATCCTGGCCGCCGTCGGATACAACTTCCGCCTCATCCTCAAATGGATCAGACTTCTTTGGATCCAGATCTGGATCTCACGCATAACCACTCAATCAGCCAAATTCGCGTAGATCACGGACGACTCTTTCCACGGCATCGAAACCTCCCGCAAACGGAAAGTCCTACCTATGTCTCAAGTCACGTAAGACCTGAGCCGTCGCGTTTTTTCTGATGCTGCTTGTGCTGTGCTGTCTACCTGCCAATCGAGTTGGTGTGACTTGTGCAGTCTCTTTTCGTTTATCATTCCGACTATAGTCTATTCAAGGAATAAGGGCCGACTCTTTCAGCGCGTCGAGCGCGATGTCTATGATGCGATCCTCGAATAAGCGCAGCTTGCGCTCCGCAGCATCCGGCCCGCCTGGCCACAATCGGAGCTTTTCACGGATGGCTGGAACCGTCGGCTCTGCATCCATCTCTACAACGAGCCAGTCAACCGTTGCTAGCAGTTCGATACTAAGCGGCGATTCGAAACCGTCGATCAACGCCGAGGTTGCTTCGACGGCTCGCAGATGTTCCCGGCCTTCAGTTTTCATGTACAGTGCGACCCGATCACGCTTGCTTTCATCGAAGCGGATTGGCTCGAATGGGCTTGCGTCAGCTAATCGCTTGTCACAATGCAGATAGCTGCCATCAAGACCATTTAGCATGTGCTTGAGCTTGTCCGAATACGGGCCGTATTTATTGGCTGTAAAATTGAACTCAAAATTAGTTAGTGAAAGCATTCGGTTGAAACGCTCCACAAAGTAACCGAGCTTCTGCACCTCAAGCAGAGAGCATTCGATGCCAAGGATCGAGTATCTCCTGATCAACTCGGCTACCGACGCTCGCGGCGCAGTCAGTTTCTCTACACCAGCGCGCTTCGCTACGTTCTGATATTTCTTTGCTGGCTCATAGATGATGACCCGAACATCATTGAGGCCCTCTAGCTTCTTGACAATCAAGTTTCTAACATCGTCCCATTCAAGCCCGCCATTGCCGGCACCGAGCGGAGGCAACGCTATCGAGCGAATTTTATTTTGTATGATTATCGACCTAAGGTCATCCAATCCGCGTTCGACCCATTCTATTTTAGATGGATAGCGCCAATGTCCTTTTGTAGGAAAGTTGATGATCCATTTTGGTCCAATAAGGGATGCCCGGTGCGTTACGAACATTCTGCCGACCTGTACTTCCTTGGCATGACAGGCGGTTTCATACTCCCTGAAGTTCTCCGGGAACGCTTCCTTGAACATCAACGCGACACCCTTGCCCATCACGCCCACCGTATTAACGGTGTTTACAAGCGCTTCGGCATCAGATTCCAGCAGATTTCCTTTAGTGAATTCGATCATCATAGGAACCATTTTCTCTGTGCTAAGATATCGACATCGATGCCGCAGGCAGTAGCCATTTGTTTTATATGATCGCGGGTTTCGGTATCGTAGCTAGCAATTCCGATCAACGCATTAACAGGAACATGCCTATGGATAAGCGCCTCAGCCTGATATTTCTCAAACTTGTCTAAGTCGTCGCGTTTGAAATCCCGAGCTTGAAGCACCGGCCAGATGATTCTTTGCAGATCATCAAGATCATTTGAGAACTGCGCAGTCTTCAGATAGGCATGTCGGTCGCTGAAAACGAAAGGAATATTTTGTGTCACCATTCGTCGTAGAGACGAAATGAGAATTAGGATGTCCGTCAGTGGCTTTTTCGGGACGCCATAGCCTGTCTTGATATTGTAGAGCATCGGCGTATAGGGAGTGAAATAGAATGGCACATAGTCGCTTAGAGTCCCGCCTGGACTACATGGGACAATACGTTGCGTTCTACGTTGAATCAGTTCTGGGTTGCCAATCTCAACATAGGCCGCGTTCCCCTCAGCTGCGCTTCTGCAATGGCAGCCAGATTGGAGCACCTGACTGATGTTGTCCTTGTGAACAATTCTGAAGATCAGTGCTTTTTCAGGATTGAGAAGGTCTTTCAACATGGCTCCAAGCTAGCTGTGATGCTGATTTGCAGCAAGCGGTTCTTCGGTAGGTTTACACGGCCTAAGTGTGGTTTCTGATCAGGTTGTTCCGTTGAGGACCTGAACTGGCGTTTTGCCGTTGATGCCCATGTGTGCGCG
>RRYO01000003.1:6128-86073 GCA_006510565.1 Diophrys appendiculata
AAAAGCCTTGGTGTCTTTTAGCTCAACCCTTTTGCGGTAAACCTGGTTGCCATCTCCGGATACCACCTCCATATAGTTTAGGGGAAAAGTCCAGTCCAGCTGTACCTTGAGCTGGGCAGTTTGTCCTTTTTTCAACTTCAGTGTTCCTCCACTTTCTACGCCATTGATGGTAAAGGACGTTGGCACGACTTCTCCGGTACTGACAAAAAAATGTCCTTTTTGCAGGGCATCCAAAACAGGCTGCCACCCTTCTTCAAACTTCGGAAGCTCCTCCAGTTTGATGTAGTTGACATTCATGGCTCCATACAGTTCATAGTCGTTCTGGATATCAAACACATCTACTTCACCAATCACTTGCTTGTTGCCGCCCCAGTTTGACATATCGTCCAGAAGGCCAAGCACCCTTGATCCCATATTTTCCTCAGACAAATCCGCTGGCATGTGTTTCCAGGCAGCCCCAAGGTAGCGGCTGGATTTGAAAAACGGCATTTCCTTATAGGCATCCGGATAGCCCGTTGATCCCTTTATCCGGGCATGGGCTACCCACATTAGCCCGTTTTCTTTTTCAAACAGCTCCAATACATCTTCCTGGCTACCAACATGGTACACCTTCCCAAATTCTTTTGATTTTTCCACAAATGGCTTGCTTCCAGGCTTGTTCAATACCCAGTATATGGGTTTAGGGAAAAAACTCATCCAATGGCCGCCCAGGTGCACATTGGGTTCCTCACCTGGTAAAAGCAAAAATTCCTTCGTTGATAGCCTCTCGCATTCTTCATGCATGGTTTTCAGTTGGGCCAGCCTTTCAGCGGTTTCAAGTTTCGGGGTCCGTCCATTGTGAAATTCCCCCAGATGTACAACATCGATCCCGATCTTCTTGAAAAATTGTACGAATTCCGGATTTTCAAGGCCTTGAGGAATGCCAGTGGTATTTTGCTCTTTTTGTTTTCTGGTAAAGTCCAGGCTATGCTCCACATGGTAGTGGCTGGTGAACTTTTTGTAACCCGGTATATCTACAAAGCGGTCTCCATGTGTGAATTTTTTGATGTCTTCCAGTGTGTTTTCAGCGCTGGAATTATTGACATACAGAAACATCCCCATCTTTTGCACTGTTCCGGGAGGTGCATTGAGCCACGGTACTTGTCGGCGGTCCCCAAAAACCGGCTGCCTCACCCCCCAGCCATAGCCATTGAACATATCGAGATAGTTCTGCCCGGACCAATTGTAGCCATAATTGCCCACGCCATCCAAAGGTGGCAGGAATCGGTGAGGAGCAGCAAATGCCGCAAGTGATCCTTTTTCTGATTCCGCAATAATAGTCCGGAACCGCGTGGCTTTTGGTGTGGCATACTCATTCCCCACCACTTCACGTACAAATTCATCAGTACCATCTAGCCAACACATGGCCGACGGATGATCAGACAGTGTAGAAAGTCCCGCATGGTACAAATAGGCCCTGGCATCCTCATTAGTGGTCATTGCAGCTTCCATGTGGGCAAGGGTACTGCCATTGTAAAAAGTAAAATCCAACGAACCGGTAAACTCACCAGCCTCCATACCCGAAAATGACAGGGTGGTTCGCTGACCAATACTCGTCACAATCACACCCGACATATTCATCACGGCCTTTTGAATCTGATAAGGTTTCTGGTAGGGGTAGTCAAAAAACACCTGCCAACCATTTCGTTTTTCAAGGTCTCTTTCCCCCAGGAATATCGCATATTCAGGGGTTAGGTTTTTGAAAACTTCTATGTCAGACCCACTTTCGGTAATGCCAATAGTTTTGATCATAGCCTCTTGTGGGCGCATCGATTTTCTATCCCTGGAGGCCTCCAGTCTGAATTCCATGAAGGCATGTTTACCTTCAGCTGGCCATCCTACTTTTAATATGTTACCGTCAACTGTCACCAATATTTCATTCGTGGGATCATAACTGGACAAATCAACCATAACTTGCTGTGCAGCTACAGGAGCTAACAAAGCCAGGCCCAAGATCAGTGAAATAAAAATGTGGTTTTTCATGGATTATAATTTTGTTAGCAAGCCAAATTTCACATACATACCCACCCCAATTTATCTATTTAAAAGGAAAACCGGTACCTGGTAGTTGACTCATAATTTTCTCCAGGATTTAAGACTACCGAAGGAAAATTGTCCTGATTGGGTGAGTCAGGAAAATGCTGTGTTTCCAGACAAAAACCATGTCTAAATTGATAGTTGCCCCCATTTTTCCCTGTTAAGCTCCCATCCAAAAAATTTCCTGAATAAAACTGGATGCCGGGCTCAGAGGTGTAAACCGCCAATTTCCTGCCAGATTCAGGGTCAGCTACTTTAGCAGCCAATTTCATTGATTTGCCTTTTTTATTTAAAACAAAATTGTGGTCGTACCCACCACCAAACCTCATTTGCTCAGTTTTTTTGTTAATATGGCGACCAATAGCTTTTAATGACCTAAAATCGAAAGGAGAGTTTTCCACTGGTCTTATCTCCCCTGTAGGGATCAGTGTAGCGTCCACAGGGGTAAAGCGATCGGCATTGATCATGAGCCTATGGTCCAGAATATCGCCATTTCCGGCACCACTGAGATTGAAGTAGGAATGATTGGTAAGGTTTACAATGGTGCGCTTGTCTGTATTTGCCCTGTATCTAATGCTCAGCTCATTTTTGTTGTTTAATTCATAATCCACGACAACCTCAAGGTTTCCCGGATAACCCTCTTCCATATCCTTGCTGGTATAGGTCAATCTAATGGCGGCCTTATCCACATCCGGTACGGCTTGTACATTCCAAAGCACCTTATCAAACCCCTGCATCCCGCCGTGCAGGTGATTGGGGCCATTGTTAACGGCCAATGTAAACTCACGTCCACCCAGGGTAAATTTGCCTTTTTTGATCCTGTTGCCATACCTGCCAATCACAGCACCAAAATATGGATGTTCCTTCGTATAACTTTCCAGGTTATCAAACCCCAGGACTACATCTGTCATTTTGCCCTGTTTGTCCGGCATTAGTATGGAAGTAATAATTCCTCCGTAGTTGGTGATTTTCACTACCATTCCGTTTTTATTGGCCAGTGTGAAAAGCTGTGCTGTCCTACCATCTGAAAGCTGTCCGAAATCAGTTTTTGAAACAGTAAGACCGCTACCACCAAGGGCATACGAAATTGACATCATGGCCATAATGACAGTCAACACCAGCAATTTAAAATCCATAATCGTTTAGTTTAGGTTAATTCGAAATCTATACACCACTACTTGGAAGGAATACTCAATGCCACCCCTTTGCTAACCGGCTTACCAAAAACCGGCCTTCCGTCCTCCCCCCATGTAAACTTCTGTGCCCGGGGCGACCTTCTAGGGCCACACCCAAACCCTGGTTCATCATTGGCATGATAAAGGATCCAATCCTCAGTACCGTCAGGTGACTTGAAGAAAGAATTATGTCCGGGTGCATAGACCCCATTTTCAGGGGATTGGGAAAAAACAGGGGATTTAGACTTAGTCCAATTACCTGCCACCAGCAAATCAGCATTTTTTGCAGTGGTGAGCATTCCCAGTGAATAGTTGTCTGTCCAGCATCCACTGGCAGAATAAATCAGATATAAATTTTCGCCATGCTCTAAAATCTGGGGGCCTTCGTTCACATACACGTAATAAGGTTTTCCATCATCGTACAGGGTGCCATTACGTTCCCAGTCGTACTCTGGACTGGACAACTTCACTCTATCTCCTTGTACTGTCCATGGATTCTTCATTTTGGCAATGAAAATATCCTGCCTTCCATTTTTTTTTTCTTCCCAACCAGACCAAACCATATACATTTGATTTTGGTGCGTGAAAACCGATCCGTCAATGGCCCAGTTGTCTGTCATGCCTTTTATCTGTCCCAAAAATTCCCATCCATCTACCATTGGGTCTTTCTTGTTCCTAAGTACATACATTCTGTGGTTGTCGTTGTTGCCATCGTCGGCTGCAAAATAGGTGTACCATGCCCCATCGATGTAGTGGATTTCGGGAGCCCACAGTTCTTTCGAATATTCTTTCCCTGCGAGTGGGCGGAATATGGTTTTTTGTTCGGCGTTTTTCAGGTTGGCAAGGTTGTCTGTTTTCCAAATGACAATCCTATCCTGCATGCTGTGGGTATAGTAATAATAGCCATCCACATAAATACTCCATGGATCAGGCCCGGATGGCAGCAAAGGATTGGTAAACGTTTCCTGGGGAAGTGCGTCTGTTTGGCACCCGGATATTACAAGGAGCAGAAATAATTTTTTAAATGTCATGTGTTCTTTGTTTCAGGCTATTTCTTTCCAGTTAAAGTTTTGATTACTTCCACTTCTTCCTCACTGAATACTGATCCGTCTTTACGGAAAATATCATGAAACCAAACTTTTGGTTCTTCGCCTCCTGGCATTGGGGTATCCCATGCGTAAATGGTATTGGACTTGCCAGCCACCAGCCCCCAATTATAGGCCGCCACATTGTTTTCTTTGAGTATGGGCATGATGTCCTGAAAAGTGCTGTTGCGTGTCCTGGCCATATACTCTGTACATAGCATAGGCTTACCATAGGCTTTTAGTGTATCAATCATGTGGGCATGCTTTTCCTTTGACTCATAGTTGTGGTAGGTGATCACATCCGAATTGGCCAATTGGTATTTGTTCAGGTCTTTGAGTTGGCTGTTCCAAACACCCACGGACAAAGGCTGGGTAGGGTTGACTTCACGCCCCCATTGAAAGACTTTTTTCAACAATGGCATAGATTTATTGCCATACCCCGAATTACCTGGCTCATTGTAGAGGTCCCAAAGCACGATACGCTTGTCTTTTGCAAAATGCCCCATGACATCTTTCACATATTTTTCCAAACCTGCAACTATGGATGGCTGGTCGTAAATCAACTGCCCTGGATCCTGAACCCATCCGGAATTGTGTACTCCTGTTTTTGGTACTGGCTGTGTGCCTGCCTCGTAGGTAGAGTTCCAGCAGTCATCAAAAAACACAAACATAGTGGCAATACCATGGCTATCGGCTATTTTCAGGTATTGCTCCACCCTGTCTTTAAATCCTTTTGGATCTTGCTCCCAAGCCACATGGTGCAGATATACCCGCATGGAATTCAGCCCGATATCCTCTGCCCATCCCAGTTCACGATCAAGCGTTTCCAGATCGAAGGATTCGGCCTGCCAGGTCTCCAACTGGTTGATGGCCGAACTGGGGTTGAAATTTCCACCTCTCAACCAGCCCCATTGCTTGTACCATTGATTGGCTTTTTTCGCAGACCATGGGCCTCTAATTTCTTTTTTCTTACCATTTCCAGGATCACTTGCCCTCTCCTTATGTGTAAAATTGGTAAATAGCAGTAGCACAGCCGAAACCGCGAGCATGATGGTTAATAGTCTCGTTTTCATAATATGATTGTTAATTTCTTGTATGATTACTTTTAAAAAGCACTGTATTAAATATTGACGCCAAACCAGTCATTCTTCATAATTATTATACAGTCTGGCCATGGTAAATACTCTTGGATGCACTTGATTTTTTGATCTTCTGATAAGTCAACTCCTCACGATTGAATCCTGTTTCAGCTCTTTTGAAAGGGTATAGGGAGATCAATGCGCTAACAACCACGAGGTTTTTCATAATATACTGACCTGTTAGCGTAAGCGACAAAGGTAACTGATTGAATGTAGCATCCGATACTACAACGAAAGGCATGAAAGTGCCTGCCATGTGAATGAGTGCCGCAGTGATAGTATAACGTGGACAAATACCAAAAATCAGGAAGGCCCCTACCAGGGTTTCCCAAAACGCTAGCATCCCATAAGCTGAGGCATCCGATAAAACCCCAACTGAAAGTAATGAAATGGTGGTTTTAGCCAGCTCTTCGGCTGGACCATGGTCAGGGAAAAATTTTAACAGTCCAAACCATAGATAAATTACCCCAATACTAATACGGAGAAGCGTATTCCTGCCTACCCGGTATTTTTGAGCGAAATCCAGCATTGACTTTGAAGGTTTAGTTTTTAGAATAGTATCCATTCACTTCCAGTCTGATGATTGGTCAACACAAGCACAATACACTTGAAGGAAGTGTGGTTAGAAATCTGTAAAAAGGGAAAGGAAACCACCCCGAAAAGGTTTTCGGGGTGGTTCCTGACAAGTTGATTTATAGATTGATCTTTTCAGTAGGTGAAAAAATCATATCATCTACTCCTGATATTTTCACCCCGATACTGGCAAAGACATAGTCCTGTGCAGGCACCAAATCTGGCACCTGTGCACTCAGGTTAACAGCATTGATGTCCGTAATGTCGCCCATTTGTATAGTGGCTGTAGCTACATTGGTCTGCGAATTGGCAAACTGGGTTTTGCTGATATATAGCGTCACCTTTTCCACATTCTTGGCGTCTGAACCAGCAGCAATTTGCTCCAAGGCAAAATTGCCTGACACAGTACCACCACCTACAGACATGGTGGTGTTTTTTATAATCCAATAAGGTACTACCTCAATGTTGAGGGAAGCACTTCCCTTGAGGTCTATATTGATCGGTGAAGCTTCACTTCCTCCAGTTTCCAGACCCACGAAAGGCCCTTGCCCACTTGGTACCACCATTTTGTATTCCCCGTCGAACAGTAGGTGTGAGAAAGCTCCATTCTTATCAAAGTTGCTTCCCAATGATCCTGTTTTACCAAAACCATCCTGATACAAGTCAAAACTTACCCTGTTAGGCTCGAGGTACAGTGGCTCGCCCTGGTAAACAATCTGACCTGTCAAAACGGATTTTGGAGGCTCAATATTATCCAGTTCGCAAGAACTCAATATGATACCAAAAGCGAATAATATTATATATTGAAATATGGGTTTCATAATCTCTATCTTTAATATTGACACATTTATTGATTGGGTTGCTTTACCAGCTTGGGGTTGTTGTTCAGTAAATCATTGTTGATGATACTGTAGTAGTTGCCCAACTGCCAGTTGTCTGCACCCGTTACCCGGTTTGAAAGCACCTCTTTGAAAATCCATTTACCGTGATTTGGTGAGCCCGGATCGAAAATCTTATAAGGCCACAACCCCCAGGGTTGCGTACTTCTCTTGGTTGCCAAGCCCAGATCAGACTTTAGGGCGTTGAGTGTTACGGACGTTCCATCAAATATCTGATGTGCAATCCTGAAACGCTTCAAATCCATAAAATACTGTCCTTCAAGGGCAAACTCTACCCTGCGCTCATGTACTATCCTGTCGAAAGTGATATCGCCAGCTACCAATGGAATGGTGAAACCTGCCCGGGCACGCACCTGGTTCATGTAACCGGCCGCAGTACCTGGATCACCCAACTCGAATGCCGCTTCAGCTGCTATCAACAATATCTCCGCATACCTAAATTGTATCCTTGACACTTCGCTCTGTGTACCACGACGGCCAGATCCAGGAGCAGGGTCGAGGTATTTTCTGGTATAAAATCCAGTTACCGCATTTTGTATCCTGCTACCTATTGGTCCATCAAATCCAACCACCTGCTGCGCTTCAGTAGCTCCGGGCACATCATCCCTGAGTTGTCCACGCTCATCCCCTGCTATTACGGAACCATCTGACAACTGAAGGCCGGCGAATATATCCACCGGTCGGGACTTAAAGGAAGAGCCTGGTAAAATGACGGTACCACCTAAACGGGCATCCCTATTGGCAAAGATGTCTTCCTGGTTGTCATAATAAATAGGATCACCACTTCCATCGACAGTAGCTAGCGGTGCAAATGTATTGTCCAGCAACTCAAATGATTGCACGAGGTTGAGCGAGGGCACCAAAGCCCCACCTTCTTCTTCCTCTGCACCAAACCGAGGCTGGTTTACAATAGTAAAACCATGTGTCCTGAATTTAAGCTTATACTCTTCCATGAAGATGATTTCAGGATTAGCATCACTGTCGTAAAACAATGCCGCAAAATTCTCCTGAAGATTGCCTGGATTTTTCTTATACAACGCATAAGATCCGGCAGTACCATTGATCACTTCACTGGCAGCATTCAGGGCGGTTGTATAATAGGCATCCGCTCTGGAAGCAGGAATACCAATTTCCCCACCTGGTAGTGATACCGACGGAGTATTGGCACCATATTTAGCCAACGAACCAGCATAGACAGCCGCCTGTGCCTGCATGGCTAAGGCAGCTCCCATAGAAGCCCTGGATTTACTCTCCGGGTCTGCAGGAAGCAGGGATTTCAAATCTTCGGCCTCTGCTATAACAAAATCATAAATTTCCTCTTCGGTTGACCGCTCTACCTGCAGGTATGAAGGGTCGCCACTGAAGTCATAAGTTTGGGATTCCAATATGATCGGTACTCCACCGTACAACTTGGCCAGCTCCAGATAATACAAGGCCCTCAAAAATCGCGCTTCGGCCGTAAAGGTACTTTTTACATTATCCGGGATGGGGGAATCTACAATCCTTTCCAAAAACAGGTTGAGTTCCCTTATGTATGTATAATCCCAAGTGGTCCAGTAGTTGTTGATCCCTCCAAAAGGCCAGGTATTGTTGGTGTGCCACCTGGCGGTCAGGTTGTCATTAGACGACACGAACACTTCATTGAAATCAGAAAAACTCTGCCAGTCATTGAGCCTGTACACCGAAAACTGGCGGTCGTACAGGTTCGCCAGTATGGACAAGACCTGGTTTTGATCGGTAAATGCCTGCTCTGTACTGATCACCTCTACAGGTGGCCTGTTCAGAAAATCACTGTCTGATTCGCATGAGCTAATGAAACCAATCAGGATTACGGTGAATATTATATTAATATTTTTCATAACGATTCTAGTTTAATTTATTATAACGTCAGGCTGACACCCATACTAAGTACCCTATGCTGCGGATATTGCAAACCATTGGTATCCCCTACTTCCGGGTCTATGTTGTAGCGCTTCACATTGTGCAGCGAAAACAAGTTATAGCCATTGAAATAAATCCTCGCTTGTCTGATTTTTACCCTTTCAGATACCTCAGCCGGAATGGTATAACCAATCTGGAGTGTCCTTGCCCTCAGGGCCGTTACGTTGATCAGCCAGAAGTCCGATCTCTTATTTACAGAACTTAGTCCTCCCTGGTTAAACCTGTTTGGTGGAAAATATCCAGGAATCCATTTGCTTTCCAAATCATACGGATCTTCCCTATGCCACGCATCCATCAGGTGCAGTGCTATATTGCCTCCATTAGCCCTAAAGGCTCGACTCAATTCGTTTTCTGCTGTAAATGAGTAACCTGAGGACAATGAAAAATCCATGGCCAAGTCAAATCCTTTCCATCCCATTGTAAAGCTTAAACCTCCATTGACAATTGGCAAATTAGTACCATGGCCAATAGGCCGCTCGTCAAATCCATTGATTTGATTGTCACCATTGACATCCTTGTAAATCAAGTCACCAGGCAATAGTGTCTTGTTGCCCTGACCATCTACATTTACAGGATAATTGTTGATTTGGTCCTGATCGGAAAACTGGCCTATTACCTGATAGCCCCATTGGATACCCTGCAACCTTCCTTCCTGGGAATTTCGGTACTGGTCCCATGAATTGAAAAATATGGGATTGTAAGAAGATAAAAATTTGCTACGGGCGTAGGAAAGGTTTCCTCCTACTTCGAACGTAATGTCGTTGATCTTTCCGCTATACGCCAGTGAAAACTCACCCCCAAATTGTTTGTCACTTTCTACGTTTTCATCTGGCAAGGAATACCCCAGTTCGCTAGGCACCACGATATCAAACTTGCGCCCTCTCAGACCAGTCCTTGTCCTGTTGAAGTAATCGATGCTACCGGTCAGTTTGTCGTTGAACAAGGCAAAATCGGCTCCAATGTTGAAGATCTTACTCTTAAACCAGGTAAGGTTGTCGATCGGATTACCCTTGTCCCGTGTACCTACTACAGCATCTCCGTTGAGAATGGCTGTACCCCTGTTGTAATTATACCCAGCCAGGTAATCGTATGGGCCTATGCCAATGTCGTCATCTCCCAATACGCCAAAAGAGGCACGTATTTTCATGTTGGTCAATATATTCGACCCTTCAAGAAAAGATTGCATAAATTCCTCTTCGGTAATCCTCCAACCTACTGATGCCGATGGAAAGTAACCAATCCTTTTTCCAGGGGCAAACTTCCAGGAAGCATCCCTCCTACCGGAAAATTCTATATAGTACTTGTTGGCATAGCTATAGTTCAACCTAAGGATATACCCCAATCGGGCAATCTCATTGTCCTGGTCGCTGTAGTCCACCACATCATTGAAATAAATCAATGGCAGGATGTTCGTTTTGGGAACTGACCTGGCAAAGGTACCCCGGAAGCGTTCTTCAAATCTTTCTGCCAAAAACAATGCGCCTACTTCGTGCTCTCCAAAAACATTGGAATAATTGAGGCCCAGTTGTGTGTTGATTTTTTGTATTTTATCCACGTTTCTTTGCCTCCACGGATTGGAGCTTCCCCCTGTTACCCTGTATTCTTCTTCCTGGGTGTCCGTGGCTTCAAAGTAAGTATAGGCATCATAGGTGTATTCATGCACATCCAATTGACGTTCTTCATTGCTCAAAGAGTAAAGCCCTCTGGCGGTTAATCCCTCGATACCTGGGATTTCATATTCTGCTGTTGCATTCGCCTGTGCAAACTTCCTGTTGTCTCTCAAATAACCTCCCAACCCAAAGTTGTTATAGGCCCAGTTGGTTTCATTGTGTTTGATGTCGTTGAGGTAAAGTGGGTTGTCATTGGCATAAGGCCTTTCCCAGGGCAAATTCCTCAATATGGCATATTTTGGCAACCAATAATCATCGCCACCTGGAATCCCGGGGTTTTCAGTTGTTTCCGAATAACCGTTGATACCAAGACCTACTTTCAACCGGTCGCTTATCTGTGCATCAATGTTACTAATGATATTGTAGCGCCCATAGTCAAACTCATCTCCCAAAACCGAATTGCTGTAGTTGCGGTTTCCAGCAAAATAGTAATTGATCTTGTCCGTTCCCCCGGATGTACTAATGTTGATCTGGGTAGTTGGTGAATTTTTATTGAGAATAAAATCAGTCCAGTCAAAGCTCTGAAAGCCCCTTTCGGTACCTTCCTTGTACTTGGCCAGGTCTTCCGGGGTAATGTTGGAAGATCCAAATCCATTGACATCTGCCTGCACTTTCTGCAATGCCCATTCATAGGAGCTATTGGTTACTTTAGGAAAAGCTACCCAACTTTGAAAACCGCGGTTGATGTCTATGTTCACTACATTCTGGCTTCCCTTTTTACCCCTTTTGGTGGTGACCACTACTACCCCATTGGCAGCCCGTACCCCGTAGATAGCAGCCGATCCGTCCTTAAGAATTGAAATACTTTCTATGTCTGCAGCGGCAAGCCTGTTGAATTGTTTTTCATCTTGCTGGATACCATCAATCACATAGAGCGGGTTGCCCATATTACGTATCTGGATGCTCGCTCCGGCCCCAGGGCGCCCGTCCCTCTGCCGAAAGGCTACACCAGGCAGTTTCCCTGCCAATCCTGTACTGACTGAAGTACCTCCGCCTTTTACTCGTCCAAAATCCTCATTGTCGATGGTAGATATGGCACCAGTGATCGACTCTTTTTTCTGTGTACCATAGGCGGTCACTATCACCTCTTCCAGTGCCAGTACGTCCTCCAGCAAGGTCACATTGAGCTCACTTCTGTTTTGAAGGGGGATTTCCAATGTGGTATGACCGATAAAAGAAAATGTGAGGGTGTCAGTTGGGTTGTTCACATTTAGGGAATAAAAACCATCTATATCGGTGGTAGTACCAATGGTAGTATTTTTTATTACTACAGTAACTCCAATAAGTGACTCACCTGATTTGTCTACTACCCGCCCGGAAATGGGCACATCCAGTGCTTCATCCACCCTAAAATTGCTATCTACAGGTTGGGTAAAGGACACTGAAATTGTATTGTTCACCTGCTTAAAATACAACTCTGTCTGCTTCGAAACCTCGTAGAGGATGTCGTAAACAGAGCCATTGTTATGGGACAATTTTACATTCCGTAGTTTTTTTATGTCTTTGCCATTGAAAGCGAATTTGTAGTGGGTTTTGGATTCAATATCCCTAAGGATACTCGACAATTTGCCTTCATATGAATCCAAAGCAACAGCCACCTCCCTGGTACTTTGGGCTTTCTGTGCGTTGGTATCATTTGCCAGCAGCAGGTTCAGGCAAATGCTATTAATAGCCACGATGAGCATTGTATACTTCATAATGTTATACAATTGATGTATAATTTTATTTTTCATATCTTTGTATTTATTTAATTAAAATAGTTTAGGGCTTGTTTCTTGGGGATTCCTGAGAAAAATATCCAAGGGCCAAGCCAGTCATGATAGTAACATTTCTCAAATGTTACTATCTTTTTTTGTATCAGTTTTTATCCAAATTGAGACCTCCTTTTTTACTTATAAGATATTTTCACTTCGTTTCCTTTTAGTTTATAATCGAACTTCATGGTAAACCCTATGGACAACAGCACGCTGTTAAGATCCATGTTGTCAAACTCTCCAGAGTAGTCCCAGACCAGGGATGATTCGTTTTTCACTTCAATGTCCACATCGTACCAATTTTCCAAATAGTTGAAGACAGCCTCTTCACTAGCCCTTTTGAATACAATGGTTTTTTCCTTCCATCCCAAGGTAAGGTCTGGATCGAACCTGCCTTTCACTACTTTCTTGCTTTTCTTATTGTACCGTATGTCTTCTCCTGGTACCAATACCGAGGTGGATTCCTGATCGCTGGCATTGTTCAGCACCAACACTTTCCCAGTGGCTAGGGCGACATGGATTTCTTCCTGCTGCATATTGATGTTAAAAGAAGTTCCAAGTGCAATAGTTGAAAGGTTTCCTGTAATGACTTTGAAGGGATTGTCCGAGTCTTTGGCTACTTCGAAAAATGCTTCACCTTCCAAAAAGACAGTTCTATTACCTGCCGCAAATTTTTCCGGATAGGTAAGCTTACTGTTGGAGTTTAGAATGACACGGGAGCCATCTTTAAGATAGATCGTGGATTTTTGTCCCCTTGTGTTTATTTTATTTACCATCGCCACTTTCTGAGTGACATTCGTCTGTTTTGATTTCTCCATATTGAAAAGTGCCAGACCTACCAGTGTGCCAATAAGCATAACCACCGCAGCAGCCCATCTCCTTGTTTTTTTCCAAAACTGGTTGTCCTTCTTATCGGTAGCAGTGTTGGCTACCTGGCCTATTTTTATAGTCGGGGTATCTTTTTCTGTCAATTCATTGTTGGCCTGCTGTTTCAAGGTCAGCCACATGGCCTCCACTTCATCATCGTGTAGTTGGTTATATTCCAGAGGAAATTCCCTCAGCCTTTTTTTGGCCTGCTTCACTTCTTCTATCTTCTCTGGGTTTTGTCTTATCCAGCTTTCCCAATAGGCATTGGAGCTATCGCTAGGGTTGGCAACCCAATCCCTGAACTCTGGGTTGAGAATAAGGTCGCTGGCTGTATATGAGGAGTCATTCATAGATAATTCTGTTATATACATTAGTATGCAGGCAACAGGCCTTATCTATTCAAAAAATCTGATCTTTTTTTAGAATAAATTGATTTGGTGATTAAACCAAGGTTTTGAGCCTGGAAATGGCCTTCCAGACCAGGGTGTAAACCGAATCCACCCGCATGGACATCAGGCTGGCGATCTCATCATAAGACAATCCTTCGTAAAAAGACAGGGTAATGACTTCCCTCTGGCGCGAAGTGAGTTTTGAAATTGCCTGCTCGATTTTCTTTTTGTTGAGGACTATTTGCTGCTTGCGAATGATTTCTTCTTCAAAAGGAAAAGAAACGAGCTTGTTATAAATAGCCGACTGACCCTCCATGGATTTTGTCTTTTGGGACAATGTTTTGGAATGATTGAGTTTATAGCGCAGTGCTTTGAACAGATAATACTTGATGTTGTTGGTTGGGGATAAATTTTCCCTTGATTTCCAGATTTCCAGAAACAACTCTTGGATACAGTCCTTGACCATGGCATCATCCGGGGAAATACTCATGCCATAGTTGAACAGGTCGCGCACCTGATTGCGATAGATAAATTCGTAGGCTTCCATATCCCCGGATTTAAATTCATCCCACAATTGGGCATCTCCTTCGTCCGATATTTTACGGTTGACATTCAACATACTTTCATCAACTGGCTCGTTGTTTTTGGAAGCGTATTTTGCAATATAGGGAGTCTGGTCATGTCTTGTCAGGGTTCTGTTTTATATCTTGTTAAAAACCAAGCAGATTGCTGTTGCATCTTTCATTTGTCCAATTCGCCCTACCAAATTGTATCCGGCAATACCTGATCATAGAACTTTTCTTTTACCTCCCTTAAAATCTACGATCGTCACCTCTGCCATATTTTCGTCGATGGCCAACCTACGGGCCGACTGGGACAAATAAGTAGAGCCATAGTAAAACTCAACCCGCCTTTTTGAGTTATTGGTGTAATATACCTCTGCATAGAAGTCATTGGCATTTAAATTCACCCATCGGGTACTTTTGCTACTTTTTGGTCCAAACACTTCATGCACTTTGAGGCTGTCCTGGTTTTGTGAGGTCAATATGAGTTCTTCTCCTGATGCCATTTGGAGGCTGGCCATCGCTTTGGCATCCCCTTTTACTACAAAGCCACTTTCAGATGCTTTCATTTTGGCAAAAGTCCCTTTTCCATCCCCTTTTAAACACAGTCCCATGAATGCATCGTGCCTTCCCGAGATCGGTTCAATGCCATAATCATTTCCTGCCAGCAACAAATCGAGTTGGCCATCCCCATCAACATCCCTGGCCAGCATGCCATAGATGGGGGCCAGTTGTGCCTCTAGTGGCAATGGCCTTATATCGAACTTCCCATTGCCGAGGTTTTCTATATAGGCCGAATTCATATAGTTGGCTGTCATCATGATGGCGTCCCTTCTTTCATCCAAACTCCACATATCATTCATGGTAGCCATGCCATAGGATTTGTAGGTGGGGTATTTTCTCCTTATGGAAATGGACTGTCTGATCAGGTCGTCGCGTGTGTGGATGGGGAAAGGCTTTCGGGTATTGTCTTCGGCTTTCATATAACAAAATACCATCGCATCAATTTTCTCATTGCCATCAATGTCTTTGGCCAGGATGGTCATTGGCTCTTCTGTTGTTGCCTTGAAACTGGAATTGAGCCCCAGGTTGCCTGCTACATAATCGGTATCTCCATCACCATCAAAATCCCCGGCTGTTAGGCTGTTCCACCACCCCCTGTAAGCGTCGATACCATTAGTGCGGTCGATGGTGAACCCATCGCCATTGTTCCTCAAAAAGGTCAAAGGCATCCATTCTCCTACCAAAACCAGGTCCACATTCCCATCTAGGTCATAGTCGGACCACAAGGCATCCGTTATCATGCCAAGCCGTTGCAGGGCAGGACAATATTTTTGGGTGACATCTACGAATGTACCTCCCTGGTTTTCCAGGAGATAGCTTTCCGGGGCAGTTGGGTATTTTCCGGAGACTGAGCGTCCCCCAACGAACAGATCAAGGTCGCCATCCATGTCAAAATCTGCCGCCTTTACACAGGAGCCATTGGAAAGCTCTTTGGGGAGCGCATCGGCATTCTTTAGAAACCTGCCCTGGCCATTGTTGATGTACAACCTGTCCTGGCTGGTTGGGTGACCAGGAGGCAATTCATAGCTGCCACTTACCACATACATATCTAGGTCATTGTCATTGTCTGCATCAAACAACAGCATGCCTATGTCCTCTTCAGCTGGCTTTTCTTCTCCGAGAAACCGTCTTGAATCTTTGGTAAACCTGCCATTGGAACCCTGCATGAAAAAGACACCTGCGTAACCGGCTGCACCTCCAATGTAAAAATCATCAAAGCCGTTGTTGTCCACATCTCCTACCGCTATACCAGGCCCGTATTGGCTCAGTTTATGGGGAAGTGTGGGCTGTATGTTGTAGTCTATCGCATCTTTTTCCTCATGCCTGTACTGGATGCGATATTTTGAGGCTACATCCTCCAGGTAGGCCCTTTTCATTTCCGGTACATACTCAACGTATGAACCGGCATCCCGATGTGCTATTTCTATCGTTTGGTTGACTTTTACCTGCCGGAGCAGTTGGCTTCTTCCATCCGGCCAGTTGACGCGAAGAGAGTCGATGATTTGAACATCACCCAATCCAAAATGCACCCTGCTATCAGCCGTGGACAAATATCCCCTGATGGGGTAGTGTTCGTACACCTGATGTTTGTTGCCAGCATAATAAACACTGACTTTCGTACCTGTAGCCCCGATATTCGGGCGGCTTCCTTCCAATAGTATGGAAAGATAATTGGAAGATATTTGACCTGCTGTATCGTTCAATGTATTTTGATATATGAAGGCAGGGTCATTGATGTTGTTGACTATCAAATCCAGGTCCCCGTCATTGTCCAGGTCTGCATAGGTACCCCCATTGGAAAAAGAAGGAATGTGGAGCCCCCACGATTTGGTACTGTCCGCAAACATTAGCCCATTGGTATTTTTAAAAGCATAATTCGATGACTTCACAATTGGGAAGTATTTCTCCACCATTTCCAGGGAGGCATCCGTTTTGCCCCCATAATTGCCCTGGCCATTGTCATACACTATATAGTCCAGATCCGTGACATCCCTCGGCAAACCATTGGTAATGATGATGTCCCTCAGGCCGTCATTGTCAAAATCTGCTACCAAAGGGCCCCAGCTCCAATCGGTCTGATATACCTCGGCCATAAAAGCAATGTCGCTAAATACCGGGTGCTGTCCTGCGACATTTCCTGAATTCAACTGCAGCACATTGCGTACATACTGATGGTCGTAGGCATACTTGGTGTTGTTGTAATAGTTATAGTATTCGTTTCCGCCCAGGGTCGTCTTTTTTCTCAGGTTTTTCTCAGGCAGCATTTCCAGCGATATCAAATCCACAAAGCCATCGTTGTTGATATCGGCTATTTCCGTGCCCATGGCATTCCAGGCGGAATGCTTCATGTATTCACTTGAGCGGTTGGAGAACGTGCCGTCATGGTTGTTGATGTACAGCAGGTCATTGGAGACGAAATCATTGGACACAAAGACATCCGGCCAACCATCCAGGTTGAAATCCGATATGCCCACAGCATGCCCCCATCCTTCTATGGTGATACCTGCTTTTTTGGATACATCAGTAAAAGTCCCATCGCCATTGTTGCGGAAAAGCTTGTCGGTGTTCAAGGCACTTCCATCTGTTACCTTTGGCCGGTATTTGATAGGGGTTTTGGGGTCTATTATCTGATTGGTGAGCAGGTACATATCCAGGTCACCATCTTTGTCGTAATCAAAAAATACACCCTGTGTACTGAAGCCTGTATCGGCTAGTCCATATGCCGCTGCTTTATCAAGAAATGTAGGGACACCATTAGCGTCCAATCCCTGATTGATGTACAATAAATTAGTCCGTCGTTTAGCATTTTCGTAAAAAGATGCCGACACATACATATCCAGCCAGCCATCGGAGTTGATGTCCACCACAGCCACGCCTGTGCACCACCGGTCAGCTGCTGCTACCCCTGCCGCTTCTGTCACATCCTCATATATCAGTTGGGGTTTCTGGCCCTTTTCATCTTTTGATCCTTTGTTTATGTACAACTTGCCAGGCACCATGTTACCGGGAAAGTACAGGTCTTTCAGGCCATCGTTGTTGAAATCGCCAACGCCCACACCTCCTCCATTGTAAAGGTTGGCCTGCCTGAGGATATTGACCGAATCACTTTCGGTAAGTTGGTTGTTGAAGCCAACTCCGGTTTGGGATGGGGAAAGCAATTCAAAAAGTTTTCTCTTCCCATGGACTCCTGAACCTGATTCTTTTTGCGAGCAGGAAAATGTGAATAAAATCAGAAAGAAAGGAAAAAAAGAATACTGGTAAAGTTTGTTCATTGGCATAATGATAGTTAATTGTTCCGGCTCCATTTTACCCCTAGCAGTGAAACCCGGAAAGTTGTATAGATTATAGTTTCATTTTCCCTTCCAAATAAGGTACAGCCAACCTGATCGGTTTACTCACCTTCAAGAATGAAATTTTGAAGGTCTTTAACAGACATGAAAACCGTCACATCGTTGTATTGAATATTTTCTTATATTCAATAATGGAGGGAGCTCCTGGTATCTATTCAAAAAAATTATCTTTTTTTCACAAAAGAATTCTGGTCACCCGAAAACCATTGAATTTTCCTGCTGTAAAACCGCATGACCCGGGGAAAGCGCATTTAGTATTCTTCCATGCTATTTGCCTAAATTTTCAATATTCTAAATATGCCTTTTACCCCCTTTTGAAAGGGACGTAGACGTGCCTTATAATCTTGGTTTTTTGTTTTTTCAAATAGCTGTATTTAATCCCTACCTTTGCGTGCATTTTAATTTATAAAGGATTTGAAAAATTTTGAACAACTGGGAATTCGCAAGGATCTGATAAAAGGCCTGAAAGAACTAAACATTGTCACCCCCTCTGACATACAGGCATCCGTAATACCACTGCTCCTTGACGGGGACACAGATTTAGTGGGACAGGCCCAAACAGGCACAGGCAAAACAGCCGCTTACGGATTGCCCCTATTGCAGCGAATAGAACCAACCCGAAAAGAGGTGCAGGCCCTTATTCTTTGCCCTACCCGCGAACTTGGCCAGCAGATTGCCAAGCAGTTGTTTAAATTCACCAAATACACCGACAAAATATTTACTGAAGCGGTGTATGGTGGCGCACAGATAGAAAAACAGATCAGCGCACTGCGCAGGCCCACCCACATCATAGTAGCTACCCCAGGCAGGTTGCTCGACCTGGTAAGGAGAAAAGCGGTGGATATCCGCAAAGTGAATACCGTAATCCTGGATGAAGCGGACGAAATGCTCAGCATGGGTTTTAAAAAAGACCTGGACGAAATCCTGAATTCGCTCAAACATGTCAGGAACAAATGGCTTTTTTCTGCCACCATTCCCGATGGAATAAAGCAGATCGTCAACCAACACCTGGCGACAGATGCACACAGGATAGAAGTGGGGCGCAAACAGCAGGTGAACAAAAACATCAGGCACCAATACCTAGTCTGCGAAGAACAGGAAAAAATACTGGCCTTGACGCAGTTTTTGAAACTGGAGAAAGATGAAAGGGGGGTTGTATTTTGCAAGACCAAGGCCGCCACTCAAAAACTGGCCAAGCAACTCATAGCCAAAAACATTGCCGCTGACGCCATACACGGCGACCTGATGCAAAAGGAAAGGGACAAGGTGATGCGGGCGTTTAAAAACAAATCACTCAGGGTACTTGTGGCCACAGACCTTGCAGCCCGTGGACTGGATATCGAGGCGTTGGCCTATGTAGTACACTACCAGCTGCCAGACAAGGAAGAATACTACACCCACCGCAGCGGACGCACCGCCCGTGCCGGAAAGGAAGGTACATCACTTTGCCTTGTTTCCAGCAGGGAAATGAAACAGCTACGGTATTTTGAAAAGACACTGGGCATTGGCTTTGACCAGGTCAGGAGGGTGAAATAGTTTGCTTTCTTCCTTATTTTTGGTCAAAACCAAACAACCAAATATGCTTCTTTCATTTCAGTCATTCAGGATGCTGTTATTTGCCACGCTATTAGGTGTAGGCCTGTGCTGCTGCCAGCAAAAAGAAAAGCAAAAATTCAATGTCCTGTTTATTGCGGTGGATGACCTGACCTCAAACATTGCGTCCTATGGCGACCCTATTGCACATACCCCCAACTTCGACCGTTTGGCCAAAATGGGCGTGCAATTCAACAATGCCTATTGCCAGATACCCTTATGCAACCCTTCCAGGGCATCTGTGATGACCGGCATGAGACCGGACATGATCAAGGTATATGACCTGGATGCCCATTTTCGGGATGTACTACCAGAAGTAACCACCTTACCGCAATTGTTTAAAAACAACGGCTACTGGGTGGGACGAGTGGGCAAACTCTACCACTACAATGTGCCAGCTGCCATTGGCACCAATGGCCATGACGATCCTCCATCCTGGCAGGAAGTATTCAACCCTAAGGGCCGGGACAAGGACGAAGAACACCTGATCACGAATGCCGAACCACACCGGAAAATAAGCGCCGCACTCAGTTGGCTTAGGGCTGAAGGAAAAGATGAAGAACAAACCGATGGCATGATCACCACAGAGGCCATCCGTCAAATAGAAAAGCACAAGGAGGAGCCTTTTTTCCTTGGTGTGGGTTTTTTCAGGCCACATACACCGTATGTTGCCCCAAAGAAATATTTCGACCTCTACCCCATCGAATCCATCTCCATACCCGACGCACCCGAAAACGACCGGGAAGATATCCCTTATGCAGCCCTGGCGCACAACTGCAAGGTACCCCACTACGGACTGCCAGATTCTGTGTGCCTGGAAGCCAAACAGGCATATTATGCGACCACCTCTTTCATCGACGCACAATTGGGCAGGCTACTGGATGCCGTGGAAAAAAATGGATTGTTGCAAAACACCATCATCGTGCTTTGGAGCGACCATGGCTATCACCTCGGAGAGCACGAGGGAATTTGGCAAAAAAGGTGCCTTTTCGAAGAATCAGCCAGTGCCCCGCTCTACATATACCACCCCAAAGCCAAAGGGAATGGCACTCAAAGCAATCAAATTGTGGAATTCATAGACATATATCCCACCGTGGCGCAGCTTGGTGGTTTTGAACTGCCGGATGGTCAGCCGGGGAAAAACCTCATCCCCCTGCTCGATAATCCTGAACAGAAATGGGATGGAGCAGCCTACACACAGGTACTAAGACCGGGAGCAGGCAAGCCGGTGATGGGGCGCAGTGTCCGGACGAACCAATGGCGCTTTACCGACTGGAACGAAGGGGAAGATGGCATGGAGTTGTACGACCACCAAAATGACCCAAAAGAATTCAACAACCTGGCCCATCAGGCTGAATACCAAACAGAAGTAACGAAACTCAAAGCCCTGCTGGATGCTAATGTGAGCGGAAAAGTGCCGGATTCTCCTTTCAATCGGGAGAGGTTGTGATAAGGCATGTTTAAGGGGATTGATACTGCCTTAACTTGGATTTTGACGGTCATTATTAGTTGTGAGTTTTAATAGAACCTGACTACTGAATGCCCTGATTCAGGGCATAGTGAGCAGCCTGTCATTTGCCGCCTTTGCGAGGAGGCCCGACGAAGCAATCTGTCTATTAAGACGGATGCCCTTAAAGACCAAAACGAAGTGGTATGTGAGGACATCTGCCTGTCGTTAGACATGGCAAACCACGGCGGGAAATTGGGGTTTCTCAGTTCAAGAATATCGAATCATGTATAGCAGGTTCAAATCACTCAGTTCTTTGTCATTATTCGTTTTGAATTCAATCCATTCCGTTTCTACAGGAAAGCTTCTTAGTTCACTTAATAAGATGTTTTGTTCTCGTTCGTCCATAGTCACATAGAAAACATCAATTCTGAAGTAAATATAACATATTCACCCACCTTAATCACATAAGAGTCACATAAGAATTGGCGCTAACCTTTAGACTCCCATCCCTAATAGATTATTTATGGAAGTGTTCGATGGCCATAATTATCTTTTCCTTGTCACTATACTTTTCTAACGAATTCAGATTTTAATCCCATAGCTCCAAACCCTTCAATTTTACAATTGATATTATGATCTCCTTCTGACAATCGAATGTTCTTAACCTTAGTTCCAGCTTTAATTGGTTTTGGTGCACCTTTCACTGGAAGGTCTTTGATCACCATAACTGAATCACCATCCTTTAATTCAATTCCATTGGAATCAAGAATTTTTTGTATTTCATACTCTTCTTCTTTCTCATTTGGGTTCCATTCAAAATAGCATTCAGGACAAGCATAAAGCTCATTGCCAAGTGAATAACCATATAGTGAGTTGCACATAGGGCAAGATTTCATTTCATCAGACATATTATTAATTTTATTATACTGCCAACGTCCAACTTTCATCCGTAAGCTTGGCCTTTGTTAATTTCATAAAAAGCATCAGATTTAGATGCAATTAGCAAGTAGCTCATTTGCCAATATTTTTTAGCATATGTTAAACTTTTTCTTTGATGCTAAATTTGAGTAGATTTTAATTTTTTGTTGAATTTCTATCGGGAGAGTATTGAATTTGATTTCTACAATTTTATACTTGGAAACTAGTTCAGTAATAAATTTAGTGATAAGCATCTTAATCATGTAACAACACAATATTGCCTCATTTTCGACCTCACCTAAGTTTTTGTTATAGTTAAATCTAATCTTAGCGGCGCTTAATCCTTCGGAGTGTGCAAAGCCCGACAAATAGCCATAATGTTCTTTCCAAGTTTTGTTATCAGCAAATTCACATTCATCAATTATTGCCCTCCAATCTTTGAACAATCTAGTATTTCCTCTTTTAATTAATTGTTCCTGCTGTTTAATAGTTAGCTTTTTAAGAAAACTTGATGTTTTTAGCTTCCTCTTATACTCTTCTATTTCCTTCTCCTCTCTTAATCTCAAATCGTTTGTTACAATTCTTCGAGTTCCTCTATTCTTTTTTCTATCAATGAGGGATGAATAGACCCAGACGTTAAACCTAAATTCCTGTTCTTCAATGGTGGTTGGATTTACATATATGTGCCAATGGGTAAGAAAGTTCTCTAGTATTGTTCGAGAAAGAACCAAAATCGAAGAAATGTCTAGAAACCTTAAATCCATCTTCATTTGTTTCGATAGAAATGGATGAGACAAAAAAAGTTGATACAAGGAATTACAATGCAACATGAATTTAATTGTTAGTGTTTCGCTGTAAACTTGCCATGATGGAATTTTGAGTTTTGCTTCCTTCAACGTTTCATTCATATTTATTAACGAATCAAGAAACAAATGATAATTGTGTAAGTGCTTCGTTAGGTCAACTTCGTTTAGTTCATCTAGTATTTCTTGTTCGATTTTAAATTGCTTAAATATCAAGTTGAGGAAAATTGAGTATTAGTATAACCAACATTATGCCGTTTTATTTCCACACAAGAGTTCAAAGCAACATAAAGAGGTTATTTTCCTTTCAAATATAGTACTATTTTCCAGAGTTTATTCCTGCAAAATGGGAAGCCCGTTTGGTACGGGCAGGTGGCTTATTCGAACAATTCGATGGTATAGTCCAGTAGTTCTGCACCACCCCAGTTACCATGTCCCGGGATTACGATTTCGGCATCAGGGTACTGTGCTTTCACTTTGCGGACTGTTTCGGGCCAGGCGCTGATGTTGGCATCTCCCAGATAGCCTTTGCCCGCCCCGGTAGATTTCACCAGGCACCCGCCAAAAACTGTTTTGTCGCCCGGGAAATATCCAACGATGTTGTCTTTGGTGTGGCCTTCTCCAAAGTATTGTACATGCACTTTTTCACTTCCTACATCCAGGGTAATACTGTTGTCAAATTCACTTACGGGTTTCGTAAAGTTTTGCCCATTGCCCTTCAGCAACTCTACGGTTCTTTTTGCAGCATATACGGGGATGTTGTGCTGTTCAAACGCTTCCAATCCTCCCACACAGTCACCATGGAAATGGGTGGGTATGAGAGCAATTATTTCAGATTCAAGCTTTTCAGCTATAAAGCCAATGAGCTCCAGGGAGCTTTTGTTGTCCGTAGGCGTATCAAACACCACTGCCTTGATTTCATTGGTTACAAACATTCCGTTGCAAGCCACCCTTCCAAAATCTTCGGTATCCAAATAGGAAATGTGCATGTAGATACGGCTTGAAAGTTTCTTGATGAGCAGGTTTTCGGATTGATATACAACCGATTGATCAGCCCCTGTCGTTTTGAATGTTTGATCCTGTTTCTGGCTATTTACTGCTGTTAATCCTGTAAGGAGAAAAATTGCAAAAAGGAGTTTTGTCATCAATTGTGGTCTTTTTTGAATAGAGGCTGCCTCAAAAGTAATCCATCATTTCGAGACCTAACAGCTAGGTTTCCCCTATGTGATGTCGCCAATGTCATAATTCTATAAAGTTTTGATTATCGGTCCAAAAACCCGTTCCCGATTTTCGCCCGGACAGGCAATTCAGGACCTGTTGACAAGTGTTGTGTCAGGGTAAAGGCGTAGGATTTCCACTCTCAGGGCTCCTTCTCCCTTTTCTTGCGCATATCCCCATAAAAAAAGCTCTATGTGACTTGCGGTAGGTTTTTATTGTTTTTTATATTGATCTTACATCAAACTCAATTTTTGACAGAAACCAACTACACCTAAACCTGCCATGTACACCAACCGACAATTTAACCAAGTATTAAGCATAGGTTACTTTTTTCTGATTTTCCTGGTTTCATGCCAACAGGATAAAGGAGATCAATACTCCGGCAAAAACTGGCCCTCCTATCTTGGGGACAAATCGGTATCCCATTATTCCCTATTGGGTCAAATCTCAAAAGAAAATGCCCATTTGTTGAAGCAGGCATGGGTGTATAATGGTGAGCATGCCAGCCCGAAGAACCGTTCACAGATCCAGTGCAACCCCCTCATATTGGATGGGGTGCTGTATGGAACCTCGGCGGCTTTAAAACTTTTCGCATTGGATGCAGGTACAGGCAAAGAACGTTGGGTCTTTGACCCCAACAAAGATTCTGCATTGGCCTCCGGCGTAAACCGGGGTTTGGTGTTTTGGCAAAATGAAAACGAAAAAAGGCTATTCTATGCATCAGCCTCCTACCTGTTTGCCATTGATCCTTCCACCGGGGAATTAATACGCTCTTTCGGTGAAAACGGAAAAATAAACCTCAAAAAGCAACTTGGGCGTAATGTCGATGAGCTGTATTTTTCCAGCAATACACCCGGAATCATCTACAACGATCTGTACATCTTAGGCGGACGCCTCAGCGAAGGAAGCGGCCATATACCCGGCCATATCAGGGCCTACGATGTAATCACCGGCGACATGAAATGGATATTTCACACCATTCCCTACCCGGGAGAAGAAGGCTATGACACCTGGCCCGAAGATGCCTACCTGAAAAGCGGTGGTGCCAATAGCTGGGCGGGGTTTAGCCTGGATGAAAAAAGGGGAATTGTCTATGCCCCTACTGGTTCAGCATCTTTCGACTTTTATGGAGGAGACAGGCTTGGTTCGAACCTGTTCGCCAACTGCATTATAGCATTGGACGCCCAAACGGGCAAAAAGCTCTGGCACTATCAAACGGTGCACCACGACATTTGGGACAGGGACCTGCCCGCTCCACCCAATTTAGTAACGATCAAAAAAGACGGACAAAAAGTTGACGCCCTTGTCCAGATCACGAAATCAGGATATTTGTTTGTGCTGGATCGGGTAACCGGAGAACCCCTTTACCCCATAGAAGAAATCGCAGTGCCCCCATCGCAGTTGAAAGGCGAAGAAGCCTGGCCCACCCAACCCGTGCCTACTGTCTATCCTCCTTTTTCGAGGATCAATGTCTCTGAAGAAGATTTGGCCATCAGGTCGGAGGAAGCAAGTTCCTTTGCGAAAGCACTATGGGACAAGAGCATCAAGGGGGCACAATTTTTACCTCCGTCTGAGCAGGGTACTATTATTTTCCCAGGACTGGATGGGGCTGGTGAATGGGGAGGTGCCGGCCTTGACCCTACTTCCAATACCCTGTATGTGAATTCGAACGAAGTATCTTGGGAGCTAAAAATGCTCCCCACTGTAAAGTCCTCTCCCGGGGCAGCTGTTTATCAAAACAATTGCCAGAATTGCCACGGTGCGACATTACAGGGGTCAGATATGTTTGGCAATGTGCCTCCCCTTACGGACATCAAAACCAGACTAAGCCGTCAGCAAATAACCGAAACCATCCTATCGGGTAAGGGGGTAATGCCTTCTTTTAAAATACTCGGCAAAGAGAAACTTGAGCTGGTTATTGATTTTTTGACAGGAATAGAAGAAAATACCACCTCTGCTGAAAACGAATGGCCATACCCCTATCGGTTTGCTGGATACCACAAACAGCTAGCGCCTGACCGACTGTCCATTTTCAAGCCACCCTGGGGGCAGCTCACGGCGATCGACCTCAACAGTGCTAAAATCAAATGGCAAATTCCCCTGGGCAATATAGATACGCTGGATATCCCCGGGCATCCCGTTACGGGTACTGAAAACTATGGTGGACCGGTGGTGACAGCCGGAGGATTGGTGTTTATAGCAGCCACTGCCGACAGCAAAATACGAGCTTTTGATAAAGATACCGGCCAGCAATTGTGGGAGGCTCCCTTACCAAGTGCCGGATATGCTACCCCGGCTACCTATTCTGTAGATGGCGTGCAGTATGTGGTGATTGCCTGCGGAGGTGGTAAACTGGGAACATCATCCGGTGACAGCTATGTGGCTTTTGCACTTGGCAATGGGTAAGGTGGGTTTTGGACTAAAAATGAACGTCAGTTCGTTATTTAGGAAGACCTCCTGCCCATAAATTAGCCATTCCCTGAGCTACGGCTAAGCCATCTGCTAGTTTAGCGTTCTCATTCCGGATCCTGCATAGTTTTTCATCTTCGTTGAATAGTGATTCGGCAAATCCTCTTGCCCCGAGAATGATCGACCTGGTTTTCTGACTTCTTAACTGTTCATAATTGATGAATGCTTGCTCCAAATCATCGTCAAAACGACTTAAGCACCCGGCCAAATGCCAGGAATCTTCAATCGCCTGACAGGCTCCCTGCCCACTGGTAGGCAAAGCGGCATGCGCCGCATCTCCAAGCAAGCATACATTGTGTAAATACCATGATTCAATTGGATCATGATCAAAAACTTCAATTCTCCTGATATTCCCTTCTTCCGTGCTTTCTATTATCCTGGGTATGGGATCGGGCCAGTTTTTGAAAATTGAAGCTAATTCATCTTTATCCCCCTTTTCTTGCCTCCCATGCCCGAGTGGTAATTTCTTGCAACCAGCCCAATACGACTTGTCATCCCTGATGGGAACGTACCCAAACCTTTCCCCAATGCCCCAATAGTCATACACACTTTTGTTTTGGTTAATTTGGTGGGCTTCACCGTCAATTAGCCCTACCCAGTTTACATAATGTTGATATATCGGGGTGTTGTTTCCGGTCACAAACTTCCGGGCTATAGACTGCATCCGTCCATCTGCCCCAACAATGACATCCGGAACAATGGATTCCTGATCGCTGAATGCTACACAAGTCCTGTTGTCGGAATTGGTATAAATATCTTCCACATTCCTGGCATACAAAACAGGAATACCGAGGGTTTTTGTTTTTTGGGTCAACAACTGCCAAAGGTCGCTTCGCGCTATCGGAACAGCCGGATAGCCAATTAACCGCTCCAATTCTGTAATGGAGATATCACCCAATTTCTCCCCCTCATGCGAATACCTCTGCATTTTAGAGAGGGTTCCTCCCAGTTTCAGTACTTCAGCCTGCAACCCGAGGTTACTGAGGATGCAGGAAGCATTTGGCCATAAAACAAGACCGGCACCACCTTCCATCGAAGAGGTCATCCGATCATAGACCGTAATATGCTTAAATCCTTTTTGGCATAAGGCAATTGCCGTGGTTAATCCACCTATTCCAGCACCCAATATGGCTATTTGCTTATTTCGCATGGCATGAACGTGTAATCTGTGCTGCTAAAGTATAACTAAAATATCTTGTGTTCGATATATGCCCATTTTAAAAAATAACAAAAACCTGCTACCACGTCACTCAGAGCCCTTTTTTTAAGGCCTATGCGTGAGAAAAGGGCGTAGGAGTCCCCAAGTGACCGGCACAACCCTAGCTAAAGGCTCTGAATAGCCTGGCCCGGCGAAGGCCGGGAACGACTTTTATTGTTTTTTTAAATGGGCATCCACAATCAGCTTCATACTGAAATTTTAGTATAGCTCGAATACTTGGTTAGTTTCGTTGCATAAGCCAAACAAGCCAAAATGTCCTCTTCCTCCAGATTGGGGTAATCCTCTAATATTTCGGCATGCGTGGACCCTGCAGATAACAGATCGAGAATTAAATCTACAGTATATCTTTTATTCCGGATGGTAGGTTTTCCATGGCAAACCTCAGGGTTAACTGTGATTCTATTTAAAAGTTGATTTTCCATAAGTTAAATTTACGAAATATTCGATTAGCGCATGGCATTGTCCACTCTTGTTGATTTTTCGAATCCTTACGAATTTAAGGAATTACTATGTAGTGAACTTGAAAAGTTAAGTAAGAAACCACATCTGTCTGTCGTCAAACATGGCAAACCACGCCGGAAGAAATGATTCGAATATATTCGGTGATAATCTGGGTCGGGGTGATACGGTTTGATACGAATATATCCGTTTTTGATACGAGTGAGCTACCGCACACCTAAAAAGAGTATCTGCCTCGGACTTGCATTCGAATAGCTGGTGGCATTATCCAATCTTGTTGATTTTTTGAACCCTTACGAAATCTCAATCTGCACAGAAAATAGCTGGTTACAGGTTTTTTCTTAGTAAACCAACGCCATTGTATGAATCGTGGCTTTTGGCGAAAAAAACGGTTTCGTTACGAAATAGCCAAATCTCTTATTTGCGCTATCCATTTTAATTCCATGATATGGCGGGGCTTCCAGAAGGCAATTAGTATTCGTCTAGAACCTTCTTCGCATGATTCGATTTAGTATGTTGGGCACAGTTTTTATATCACAAGGTTCATATCTACAAAATATCCACTATTCCTTAATTCCTTAGCAAGTTGAAGTTTCCATTCACCACTATTCAAAGAGATATATACAACACCAGATATGTCATTTGGAGTTTCAACTTCATCTTTCACTAATGCGGCAACATTGTTCCTGCCGATTTTACCAATCAAATAACCGTGTTCGAATACCACATTTTGTCGCGCTCTATTAACCAGATTAAATTTCTCATCGCCCATTCTTGAACCAATATCGCAAGGTGTGTAAAGTACTACACCGAAACCAACATTCGAATATTCTTCTATTTTCTCAATTATGGTTTTACCAGAACTCGCTTTTTCATGTAAAATTATAGCTTCAAATCCCAGTTTTTCAATGAATCGAGCAACTTCTGTTTTTGCCAATTCATCATGGCCATGCACGATGAATATTTTCGATTTATCTAATTCTGTTTCGAAATGATCTTCCTCAACATCTGAGTATTCAGATTTAAGTAATTCAATCTTTCGTTCGAGTTTCTTTAAGTTGTCAATTTTCAGGCTAAATTTATAACGAAAACGCTGTATTCGCTCCATGGGATCAGGTCTTCCGCCAATAGTCGTAACTCTCATTCCTATCATTTTACCTACACTTTCATATGAACGGAAATATTCGTTATCCGGAACGTTAAAAGATTGCTTCAGAAATTCAAGATTATAGTCATGCCACATCGAATACTGTTTTTGGATGTCAGAAACACTTGAATTGTCACTAATCTCTTGAGCATATAAAGTCTCGCCTTCTGATATTCTGGCCAAAACTTGGGCTTTGAAATCTTGCTTAGATATAGTAAGTTGTGATATTTTCATTGCTATTGAAGCTTTCTATCTTGTTTTTGCCAAAGTGCAGTCTATTGCGCCCAACATTTCAGAATATACCTCTAGTGGGGTACACCCAATTTACACTATCACCAAATCTAACTTATTTTTTAAATTATTAACACCTTTTTGGTAAACCTGGCTAAAACCTGCCTGAATTGCTTGAAGGAGCCTTATATCTTCTAATCTTTCCATGCATATTGATTAAAACCTGAATTTTGGTAAATTTAAAAAGGGAAAGGACCTAACAGCTCGACAAAGCTACCATCCTCTCCCCCAGCAGCTATGAAGACTTTACTGGCCATATGGATATGCATCATTGCCCATGTGCCTGTTTGTGCCCAAACGCGGATGCACTTCAATGTGGGCACGAACATCAGCACCACCTACTTTGTCGAGGGCTTTTACAGGCTTGGGGTTGGCAGCCGCATATACGTCACCGATACTGACTACAGCACGGGTAAAATGGGCAAATACAGAAACGCCGAACTGACCATTGAAACCCGGCTCAACAAACTGCTCTATGGAGTTTCAGGGCTGTCGTACCTACAAGCCGGCTACCACAACAGCCAGGACAATTTTTTCAGCGACCTCAGCATCGGATACATAGGTATCCCACTTCTGCTCAGGGCAAATTTCGCCAATTCGGCACACCTCGATGTGGGCTTTGTCGGGCTTTATCCTGTAAATGCCACATTGGATGAAACCAGAAACCAGGGCACGCAGTTTCAACTGTCAGCCAGAGAAAATATCGCCTCCCATCTTACCACTTTCAACCTGGCTGGGTACCTCCAGGCTTCCATTTTAATCAACCGATTTACCCTGTCAGCCTACCTGATCAGCGGCAGCAGCAGGGTGAACCAGGCATTCAAAGACGAATGGGCCATAGGAAACGGATCGCTTTTCCTGCGCGACGTTTTCCCCAAATTCAAATTTCAGATGACAGGCATAAAAATAGGCATGCGCATAAGATGAAAAACGTCCTAACTATATTGCTGCTGTCCATTTCCTCCATATCACTGGCAGGGCCCTATGCACTAGCAGAGGGAGACAGTGCTACCATACGATATCTGGAAAAAAAGCAAAATAAAAAACTGGACATCTGGTATGCACTTACCCAGGGTGATGCCTTTTTGTACAAAGGTGAGCTGGGAGAAGCGGAAAAAAAATACAAAGAAGCCTACAACCTGATAGAACCTGTGCTCACCCAAAAGAAGGGCCATCGCATTTCGGTTTTCAATGAAACCATTTTCGATCCCATGGACCGGCTTGGGCACCTCTACCTGCTGACCAACAACCTGCGCAAAGCGGAATATTATTTTAAGCTTTCCCAAAAACTAAGGAATGTGCATTTGCCAGCCAAAAGCATTTTCCGGGTACCGCCATTGGTAGGCTTGGGGGAAGTTTACCTCACAAAGGGAGACTTGCAACAGGCAGAAATCAGCCTGCTGACAGCTGAGAAAATCTTCAATGCGGCCACCACCAGTTTTTTCAACCACGGCAACATAGGCAAAACGCTGCTCATCAATCAATTCGAACTTTCGCTGAAAAAAAAGGCCTATAAAAAAGCCGAAAAATACCTGGATCTGCTATCTACCGGTGGCTTTGGCCAGGGTTTTGATAAAAACGTATCCTCAAAATTTCCCAGGGTATTTGAGCTCAAAGCCAGGTATTATCTGGAAACAGGCGATTACAAAAAAGCCCACTACTATGTCAATAAAGCCGGGCTGTTTGCCCGTGCCCTGTCTGATGCACTTATCAATTTCAGGATACTTAAAACAGAGGCCCTGTTGCTTTGGGCGGAAAATAAAACTGATCTGGCAGCCGAAAAATTCACAGACCTAACCAACGCCTATAAGGCATATATCGTTGACAATTTTGCCGCTATGAGCGAATATGAGAGGGAAGGTTTTTTTTCCAAACTTAAAGGAGACTTTGACCTGTTCAATTCATTTGCCATACAAAACATGAACTCCCCGAATATGGGGGAATACTTCGAAACTGCGTACAACAACCAACTTTTCAGCAAGGCACTCCTGCTCAACCAGATCAATAAAATAAAGGACAATATCCTACAAAGCGGTGACCAAGCGTTGATATCCAAATTGAAGGAATGGGAAGCTGCCAAAGCTTATTTGTCATCACTTTACTACCAGAAAAAGGTGGCCCCACAAGAAATTAACGCCACGGAATCCAAAATAAACGAGCTGGAGAAAGAGCTGAACCAGCAAACCAGGCTTTTGGATGATATTGGCAGCACTATTGAATGGAGGGACATTCAAGGCAAATTGAAATCCGGGGAAGTGGCAGTGGAGATTATACGCACCAGGCCATTTGTGCTGCACAGCGGATCAGACGAAATCAGCAACTTTTCCTTTGGGGCTACTTCGGGCTATCTGGTTATGGTGATTGCACAGGGCGGCCCACATCCCCTGCATTTTGTGTTAGACAATGGCCATGAATTGGAAACCAAATACCTGAACTACTACCGCAATGCCATCAGGCACCAACTAGACGACCAGCATTCCTATGGTCAATTTTGGCAGCCCATCAAAAAACAACTGGGCAGCCACAAGCGTGCTTACCTGTCAACAGATGGGGTGTTTAACCAAATCAACCTCAATACCATCAAAAACCCCCAAACCGGTGCGTATATTCTGGATGAAACCGATTTGGTACTGGTAACCAATACCAAGGACCTTTACCTGACTGACGACAAAGTACGATCCCGTGACGCCTGCCTCTTTGGCAGGCCCCAATACATCTCGGATACTACTTCCACCCTCCTGGACTCTGTTTCTTTGCACCAATCGGGGCTCAGGTCTATGGACGCCCAGGTTTTCGATGATTTCCGTTCCCAGGTTTTTGTAGATCTGCCGGGCACTCTATTTGAGGTGAAAAGTATTGACAGCTTGCTGTCTGAAAAAGCCTGGAACGTGGAAGCAAGGTACGGGCCACAAGCCACAGAAAGAAACCTGAAGGGGAGTACCAATCCCTATGTCCTGCATATTGCCACGCATGGTTTTTTCCTACAGGAAAACAACTACGAGGGGGTCAATTCCATGATCCGGTCCGGGATCATACTGGCGGGCGTGGACAAGGAATCTGCCACTTCCAATGATGACGGGGTGCTCACAGCCTATGAAGCCACCAATCTGCAGCTCGACTCAACCTTTCTGGTGGTGCTGTCGGCTTGCGAAACAGGGCTTGGTGAGACTAAAAATGGCGAAGGGGTGTATGGGCTCCAGCGGGGGCTGAAAGTGGCAGGGGCGAAATATGTGCTGATGTCGCTATGGAAAGTAAATGACCTGGCCACCCGTTCACTCATGGAATCTTTTTACAACAACTGGCTATCGGATACCGACATCCATTCGGCTTTTAAGAAGGCCCAACTAGAGTTAAGGACAGAATACCCCCATCCATATTATTGGGGCGCATTTGTACTACTAGGCAACTAACCATGAGGCTTTTTTTCACCACCATATTGATCCTGTTTGCTTTCAACTCACTTGCACAGCTCGACATCAGGCCTGGGATTGCGCGCAATTTCTACAACATCAATTTTGGCAAAGAATCTGACTACTTCTACGGAGGTACGGGCAATGGGTCTATCGGCCCTGTGCTCGACCTGGAATGGCGGTTTGACAGGCGCTATTGGAGAAAAAAAGATACGGTAATGACCCTGACCAAAATGGCCCTGACCCTGCACCGGTCGTTGCTGCTCGGCATCCACTATACCAGCCACCAGCATACGGTTATCGGCCTTAACCAAACCGATGACGAGATTTTTTCTGATTGGAAAAACAAATACCTGCACCTGCCTTTATTTTACAAATTCAATTTTCAACCCTTTGTATTAGATGAAAATTTCAACATTAGCCTGGGGCTCGGAGTGGTAAATTCGTTTCTGCTCAGTTCATTTTTAGAAGAAAATGCCACCATATTCATGCGCGACCAGAATGGGCAGGTAATCAATGAGGAATTTATATCAGACCGGGCCAGCGTAAAACCCTATGCCAACCAACACCTGATGATGTTTGGTATAGAGATGGCGGGTTCGTTTAAGCGGCTTTACATTGCCATTCGTGCCTGGTTTACACTTTCCGACCAGTATATGCCCAATCTGAAGGACAACTGGTCAATCCCCAATCAATATTCCGTGTACCTCGGCTCCTATGATACCTGGGACAAGATCACCTATAGCGGTGGCGGGTTTGTACTGGGCTGGAAGGTGAATTGAAGCAGTTTCGGGATTATAATCTGGCGGGTAACGAGAGTTACTTGGGAAGTATAAATTTCTGCTGAACTACTGCTTGGCATACCCTTCGGAACATACCGAAAAGCGGAGGTTAAAGCAACATATGAAGGTTATTTTCCTTTCAAATATATTCTAATTAATTACTTGGGTAAGTAGACAGAATATTTCTTTATCCGTATTAGAATGGTTAGTTCATTGGAGATGTCTCCCTACGCTCGACATGACAAGGCAGTCTTTGTGCGCACATACCAGCCCACCTTGTCACCCTGACGCAGGAAGGGTCTTACACAGCCATTGCTATTCGATATGTTCCGAAGGGCATGTCGAATTAGTTGATAAGAAAGGATTTACAATCCTTTGCTCCTGCAATAGATTCGATAGGCAAACAAGAAAGCCTGCATGTTAACAAGACCTGTCAGGTTTTCGGAAACCTGGCAGGTCTGTGCTGCAAAAAGCCTGCCTTTTCACCCTGACGGAGGAAGAGTCTCACAGCGCCATAGTTGTCCGGCATGTTCCGAAGGACATGTCGGACAAGCTGATAAAAAGGATTTGCAATCCTTAGACACATCTATAGTTTTTCACGAGACTTTCCAGGTTTTGGAAACCTGGAAAGTCTGAACGGCAGAAACTTTAAGGCATACTTTGTAGCACTTTACTTATTGTACTTGTTATCGTATTTTTTGATGATGGCCAGGTGCTCATCGGTAAGGGAATTGATGGTGAAGAAGGTGATGCCCTTTGCACCATTGTCATGCGCCTGTACGATGGCTTCTTCAAAGTCGGCAAGGTTGTCACGGTAGTCGCCCACGGATATACCGGTAAAAAGCAACTGTCCAGGATTCATGTCACGCACGCCTTCGCAGGTAGCAAAACCTACCCATCCCATGTTTCCTTCATGGTCTTTCTTATATACCATTGGAAAGAAGTAGTCCAGGTTCCAATGCCCCCAATCCTGGCGTACATATTCCCGTGCCAGCTGTGGAAACGGGAACACTGCTGCAGATGCGGCTGTACCTTCTTCATGGCATATTTGTACGCACTCTTCTACCAGCGAAGAAATGGCATTCATACGAAACTGCTGCCACGCAGGGTTTTCTATCACATCTGCCATGTCCATTGGATCCACCCCAAATTTTTCTTTGTATTGCTCCCTGGCTACAGGATGGTACCCAAAATCGTACTCAGGGAGTAGCTTATCCTGCACCAATTCACCGCCATTGTGTTTGTACTTTTTCTGCAAATTAGCCCCCAGGATCACATCTACATATCTGATGTAGTCGAAATGCACGGAGGCCAGTCCCTCTATTTGTGCTTTCGCCCGCACACCATTCCTGATGTATTCACGTGCGCCTTCGGAAAACGGGCTCAGGAAGTTATAGTAGCCAACATAAGGATGAAAATCCCTGCAGCTCTGGCCCAACCTGTTGATGGAATACCACTCCGGGTGTTCTTTACATTCTTTGCTGCCACCTACATTCATCATCCAATGCCAGGCATGGATTCTAATTCCCGTGGTTTTACCAAATTTTATCAATTCCTTGAGGCGATCCACACCCGCCCCCGGCAGCAGGTCGGTAATACCGGCATCCGCCCATTGTTGCATCCGGGATAGTTGTTCTTCATCTGTTCCCCCGCCTTTGGGGTTTCCCCACCCGGAAAAATAGAAGTTCTTGTCTTTATATACTTTCTGGTAATTTTTGTCCTTGGGTTTTTCCGCCAGCAGTGGCAAGCACAGAATTAATGTCAGTAGTAGGGTATTCGTTATTTTCATTAGTCTCAGGTTTAAATTCGATTGATCCAAGAAAATTTCATGCCAGCTATCCATAAAGTTGCCTTTTTTATCGTTTGTGCACGTGTATATCTCAAGGACACAGAAATTTTAGTCATTCATTTTATGAAAATAAAACGAACTCTTGCTTAGAAAAACACATTGCTTTAGTAGGGAAAACCACAAACCAAATCCCAATAATAATTTGTGCATCATTCCATGTATGAAGGTTCTTCTAATTCGAGATTGGATGAATAGATCATAAAATACTTTATATCTATAAAGATTGTTTTATAATTTGATGGCCAAACGAAATTCTGGGTTGAAGTTATTTTGCCGAAAAACCTTAGTATTAATATGAATTTCAATCATTATATATAATTTTAGAAACGATTAGCCGGACTCCCCTAGTAGTTAACCGTTATATGTAAATGTGGGGTGTTACCTGGTTATTGACTTAGATGGATAAAAGCGTTGATTTAAATCATGTTTCTTACGATCCTCACAACCTGGATCTTTTTTTTGACCTATCACCAGACTTACTTTGTATAGCTGGATATGATGGGTATTTCAAGAAAATAAACCCGGCGGTATCAAAGCTGTTGGGATATTCAAACGAGGAGCTATTCTCCAGGCCCATCAATGACTTTGTGTATGAAGAAGACAAAGGGGTAACGGCGCAAGTGCGTTATGAATTGACCAAAAGCAACCCACTTTACAACTTCGAGAACAGGTATGTAAAGAAAAATGGTGAGATAGTTTGGTTGTCCTGGACCTCCTACCCGGTAGAAAAAGACCAGGTAATATTTGCTGTGGCAAAACATGTGACCCATAAAAAGCGATTTGAGGAAGAAAGGAATTCACTGCTCACCAACCTCACAAAGATCAACAAGGAACTGAAACAGCTCACTTATACCACATCACATGACCTGAGGCCTCCGATCAACAATTTATTGTCGGTTTTTGACCTTTTAGACTTGTCAAAAATCAATGATAACCAGACTGTAGAAATTATTGAAATGCTCAAGTCGGCAACAGAAAAAATGAGGCAAACCATCAACCACTACGTAGATAGCATTGGTGAAAAGGAACAACTTTATGCCTCTGAAGAGTCCCTTGATTTAAAAGAATCCCTGGATATCGTCTTACAATCCATTGATACCCTGATACAGGAATCCGGTACAACGATTGAGGCCAACTTTTCAGCATTGGGAAAAGTACGGTTCAACCAAGCCTACTTAAAGAGCATTATGCTCAACCTTATCACGAATTCAATAAAGTACGCCCAACCTGGCTGTCCGCCAGTAGTATCTGTTGGTTCGAGAAGAAAAAACGGAGTGGCCCAGTTGATTATATCTGACAATGGAATGGGTTTTGACATGGAAAAAGTGAAAGGTAAAATATTTGGCCTACATCAACAATTTCACGACCACCAGGACAGCAAAGGTATTGGGCTCTATCTGGTGTACAATCATGTAACCAGCCTTGGAGGGCATATAGATGTTGAAAGCCAGGTCAATGTAGGCACTAAATTCACCATCTCTTTTAAAAGTTAAGGAGCAGGGTGATTGCAATTCTCTCTTCAAAATATTGATATTGATATAGCGACACTGTTTTCTTGTTTTTTTTAATAAACCAAACCTCTTGTTCCCTGACCTTGAAATGCATTCAACTGATAGCAAGGCGAAAATCCGGTGGTAAAAACCCAATACAACGCCCCAAGGCCAATTAATCCAGGGACAACACCTGAAGAATTCCGGGTCATCAGGGCCATTTCATCCTGTTTTGAATTAATTTTACTTAGGAAATTCAACTTTTGATGTCCGGGAATTTAGGTATTATGCAAAAGAGACTGAACTGGCAGGCATTTTCGAATGACAACCGAAATAAAATCATAGAAGAGGTGAAGGAGGCCATTTCCAGGAGCGATGGCTGTATCATGAATTTCACCATATTTTCCGATCTCGCACTCAGTCTGAGTGTAGAAATTGAGGAAAATAAGATTGAAGCACTGCATAGGTCGCTTTCCAGCGTCCTTCAAGTTTCGGATTTAGATGCCTGCGCCATCAGTGCTAAGTCAGGCAAAGAAATGTTTGTGTATATAAACATTTCGTTTGGAAGTGGAAAAGGGGAATTGACCAGTGAAATACCTGCTGTGCCAGGATAAAAGGATATCCTATCGCAAAACCCGGAGGCACCAGGTGCCAATGATTGCTGCGCCTTCATGGAATTTGTAATGCCTAAGTACGGGATCAAGCGTAAAACCTGTGGGGTAATTGTATCTTTCTAAGAAAGGTAAATTTAGCACAACTTAATAATTTTTTGTTTGTGGTCCGGATTGTTCCTGTCCTGTCGGCAGGTGCTTTGCCACGCAATTACACGTCCAGAACAGGGACAAACCTTTAGGTACCACTTTTTAGAAAGTAGGATGTCCATTTGGACTCTACCAACGACCACTCAAAGCGTCATGTTGCAATGCAATGCCCGCCTACCGGCGAGGTAGGGAGACATCTTTACCGAAACAAAGAACTGTCCAAGTGGTAAAGATTCCTCCGCTTTGCTACGGAATGACATTCCCGAAACTGGTGCAAACCTTTAGAAAGAAGCCTTGTCTGCCATCTAGAGAGGCGAATTACACTTAATGTTTAAATTGAATTCAGATAGTAAGGTTGCTCTTTCAGGCTATCTTATTAGTTTTTGGATTAATCAAATGTACTCCACAGATTATTGCTTGATCCGGATTCTCTATTCATGGTTTACGGATGCATAACAAATGTGCCTGAACTGGCATTCTTTCAATTAAACTACTGGGATTCTTTAGTTAAATCAACTATCCAAAAAGTAATTGTGTACGGCGATTTCCTTTTTCAGCCGATCCTGATCCGGAATGCCTATTTTCTTGCCCTTGGTTTGTAGCAGGCTTTCTTTTTTGAGCGCAGAAATGATCCTGATCACCTGCTCATCGGTAGTACCGGCAAAATCCGCTATTTCTTTTCTGGACAATTGTATGTTTAAAAAGCCGTTGAGCTGTCCGAATTTTCTGTTGATATAGAGTAGGGCATCTATTACTTTTTCGCGCACGGTCATCTGCGCAAACTTCTTTACTTTGGTTTCACTGCGATTGAGCTCCTCAGCGTAAAAGAGCATAAAATCATAGGTGAGTCGTGGCATTTTAAGCAACATCTCATTGAGGGCCTCATTGCTGAAGCTGCATAGGACAGTTTCTTCCAGGGCCACTGCGCTGATCTGATAAAACTGACCGGCACCAAATCCCCTGTGTCCGATAATCTCACCATCTTTGGCAAACCGTACAATCTGCTCTCTGCCGTGGATTCCTGTTTTGGCCACTTTGGCCTTGCCTTTATAAATAAAGTACAGCCCGTGTACCGGAGACCCTTCGATGATAAAATTTTGGTTCTTTTTGCATGCGAGTGTATGTTTTTTGGCTACAAGGGCGTTTCCTGCATCACTTTGATGATTTTTCTTAATGATACAATTGGCATTGTGGCACGTATGGCAATCTGCTTCTACTCCTCTCATATTTTATAGAACCGATGAACTTTGGTTATTATCCCACCGAAGTATTTAAAGTTACTCTATATTTTTCCAAAACGCTGGAATGAATCTATATCCGGTTCAGTGCAATACACCAACCAGTTTCTTTTCTTTAGGCATAGTATGTTTCTCTGGTTGAAAGCCATTTCCACGACCTTCAGACTTTTTAATTTCTTCAAATCCCTTCGATAGATTGGGTGCCTCTTGTTTGATCATTTTACCTATTACCTGGTGCATCCAAATCAGGCAGATGGCCGACAGAAAGAACATCAGTATCCAACAACTCGACCAGACACCTGTACCTTGTAATAAATAGCCAAATAGAATTGGACAGATAAACCCACCCAGTCCACCCAGGACACCTACCATACCACCTACCACACCTACTTCCTGTGGAAAATAGTCGGGTATATGCTTATACACGGCAGCTTTTCCTATTCCCCACACAGAGCCTATAATAATGGCTATAATTGCAAATATCCACATATTCGCCTGAAAGTAGATGTGGGTTTTACCCTCCGCAATCAGTTGTTTTTTGCTTACATGATCACCTACTTTCACTATTGGTGTTTGCCATGTTTCTTTGGATGGAAAAATGTGAAGTTCATTTTCCACGTTTTGGAATGCACCGGTTTTGGTAACCAGTTCGTATTTCATTTCCCCAACTTCAATAGCATTATCTGTCACGGCGGTTACTTCTCCACTACGTTTTGCATTGATGCCTTTACCATTGGTGTAGATGTCCATTTTAGGAACGATGAGTAGCGCAGATAATGCCACGGAAGATCCCAGCACCCAGTACATCACACGCCTTGCCCCGTATTTATCGGACAGCCAACCACCAAAAGCCCTGATGACTCCTGAAGGGAGGCTGAAACAGGAAGCAAGAACACCCGCAGCAGCCAGGGAAACACCATAAACGTTGGTGTAATAGGGAACCAACCATCCGGCAAATGATACAAAGCAACCAAAAACTAGAAAATAATATAGGCCAAATCGCCAGACCCTGATGCTCTTTAGTGGTTGGAGCATTCCTCCAATGGTCTTATTGCTGCTGGCTGGTTTTTTGTTTTCAGTGAGGAAGAAAAAAACTACCGCCATTATAACCAGCACAAGGGCATATATCTGTGGCATCAATCTCCAGCCTTCCAGGCTGGTTTTTCCATCTGTGAGGTACACCAATAATTTTGGGCCAATCAGGGTGGTAATCGCTGCACCAGCATTGCCGGCACCAAATATACCAAGGGCGGTACCTTGTTTTTCTTTGGGAAACCAGATGGATGAAAAGGCAATTCCAATGGCAAAACTTGTCCCCGAAAGCCCAAAACCGAGGCTGCACAGTGCATAGCCCCAAAAGTCGTCAACATAGGAAAGCAGGAACATTGGTACAGCACAAAGTGCCAACAATATGGTGTAAACCGGTTTGCCCCCAAACTTATCGGTCAATATACCCGCAGGTAGCCTGAATATAGCGCCAGTTAAAACAGGGATACCAATAAGCCAACCAATCTCAACGGCTGTCCAGTCGAAAACCTGATTGTCCACCAGAAAGGTGACCAGCACTCCATTGAGAAGCCATACGGCAAAACAAATGGTAAAGGCAAGTGTGTTGATAAACAAGGTTTTGTTGGCTTTTCCTGAATTGAAAGATTCCATAATTTTAGTTTTGATTATCCGTAATTACGTATTTAATACGTAATTATACGTACAAAACTACTGCATTTAATACTAAACACACATGCCCAAAGCCACAAATTTACCTTGCTTTTAATCATACATTAACCTGCCATATCGCAGGTAATTTTCGTATATAACTATTATACAGCGTATTAAGTAGTTGGGTTGATGCTGATTTTACTCGTAAACACTATAAACATTCAGCTTGCACATACTACGTAGTAATTGACGTATGTCCACTACCTGACCTGTTGGCCAACCAAACATTGACACTTGAAGCAGTTTCTGGTAATTTGTCTAACTTAAAGCGAGCTACCCAATAGGGTGCATATCAACATTTGTTTTGGAAATTTATGACAATAGCCATCTTGATTAATAGTAGGATTTGCTTTATGTGCAGTCTTGGGGTGATTGTTGACCATCATCCCCTTTTATGTAATAATTTTATCCATCCTGAGATCGAAAACAAACGAGCATAATGCCTTGACCAGAAGATAAATTCCCGGGTGGCTAAATAATATTCGATTATTTTTTCACCCTACGCAACCATTTTATCAAGTGTCCAAGTATTGACAAACAGAATCGCGAGACAAAAACCAGATTGACTAAAACTAACAACCATATATTATCAATTCTAAAAGGGTGTCAAAAAAACAAGAGAGACGCCCAAAAGGAGCTATACCAACATTACTACAGCTATAGTCTGAGTATATGTTTGAGGTTTTCAAATGATCGCGAAGATGCAGTGGAAATAATGAATGACGGTTTTATGAAAGTATTTAACTACATAGGCAAATTCGATATCACCAGGCCAATAGAACCCTGGTTGAGAAGGATAATGATCAACTGTGCGGTTGACAACTACAATAAGACCAAAAAACAAAAAGAACAAGTGGAGTTAGACGAGACTATGTCAGATGCACTAAACAATGACTCGATCATGGCAAAAATCAGCTATGATGAAATGCTGACAATAGTACGAAAACTTCCGGATGCTTATAGAACGGTTTTCAATCTGATAGCTATAGAAGGTTATAAACATAGGGAAGTAGCCAAAATGCTGGGCATCTCAGAGGGCACTTCCAAATCGAATTACAATAGGGCAAAAGCCAAATTGAAGGATTATTTGAATGTTTATTTTGAAATAGAAAAATGAGCGAGGAAGATAACATAGAGAAATTTTTCAAGAACCGCCTTGAGCCCAATCAGCATTTTGAGTTTAGGGAAGGTGACTGGGCCAAGATGGAGCAGAAGCTGGATGCTGCTGCTTTTGTAGAGGGTAGCCCCTTCTTTTCAGGAAAGGTTAAGTTGGTCTCTTTGATCATTTTGGCTATGGGGCTTACTTTCCTGTTGGGTTGGTTTGCTCATGATCAATATTCGAAACAAAACAACGTCCAAAATGAAGAAATAGCGGGATTCAACGAAAAGGGAGATGAAAATTACCTGGATAAGGAAACAACTGGCGCCAGCGAAACCAAAGATGATACCGGTGTAAACGGGGAAATAGATAAACCCTCCAGGGCGGTACAAAAAAATAAATACCAGAAATCAAATAAGGACGATAAAGAAACTACCCAAAATGCCTTTAACGGCGAATTGGAAGAAAGGAAAACAATAGCCAATGACCAATTTAACAAACCGGAAATTCTCGATGAAGAGCATATAAGCAAGACAAAAGATACGGAAAAAGAAACCAACAACAATCCTCAGGGTCTATATTCAACAGCTAAGGAACCCGTTGACCCTTCTTCACTTTTGAATCTCCCCAAAAGCCAGCAAGAGTTGGATGCGGGACAAAACAACAACTATACTAAAAGTGATGGAGGTGAAAGTTTGCCTGTGTACATCACCAGATTGTATCCTAAGTTGGATCAATCTGGTTTCGCACCGGCCAAAGACAACATTAACCCAAATGTAATTTTCATCGATCAGGCATTTTTTGCCCAATCGGTCGTGGAAGAAAATGTCCTGAACGATGAATTGACTAACTCTGATTTAGTTATTGCCAGAAAGAAAGATTTGAGCCCATGGTCTTTCGGCATAAGTGTGTCACCTGAAATGAACAGTGTAGGTTTCGCTCAGGATTTCAAATGGTCTAACCAGATTGGATTAGGTGTATATTATCGGATTTTGAAGAACTTCACTGTTTCTACAGGGGCTAGCTACACCAAAAAGATTTATATAACAGAAGGTAGGAAATATAAGCCTTACGAAGGATATTGGATCAATCAAACCAATGGGCTGGTACCCGAAATAATAGACGGTAGCTGTTCGGTCATCGACATACCATTGAATATCACATACGCCAGCAATTCCCATAAGAAATTCTACTTTGAAGGAACTGTTGGGCTAAGCAATTACATTCTCCTGTCTGAAAACTATGCCTATGAGTTCGACCCCAACGACCTGGAATATGCTCCCGGCGGCCCAGGATCATACGGTTGGAATACAAGGGACAACAGTAGTTTTCTTTTGGGTGTCATGAACCTGTCTATAGGGCTTTCCTGGAACCTCAGCGAAAGGTTCACCCTTACCGGGGCACCATATTTCAAAATCCCGCTGAAGGATATAGGGTTTGGCAACATCCCACTCCACAGCTCGGGCAGTTATGTCATATTGCGCTACAAGCTGTTTAGAAAAGAAAAAGCATTGGGAGATTAATCCCAGTATAAATTCCAATAAAAATTAAAATTTCACAAATATTTAAAGACTCGAATTATGAAAACAACTAAAAATTTAATCAATCATGCCTTTACATTATTGACATGTTTGGGATTGTTGGTAATCACCTCTTGTGGTGATGATGATCCTGTAGATCCCATGCCAACTGGTAACGATCAGCAATTTACCCTGGCAGCCGTGGCTGGATCTGGCATCAGTGGTACGGCTAAATTTGAAGAACTGGACAATGATGCGATCAAAATTACATTGACCTTGAATGGAACGGCACAAGGGGAAAGCCACCCGTCCCACATCCATTTCAATACCGCTGCGGAAAGTGGGGGAATAGCACTATCCTTAACACCAGTGGATGGTGCTACGGGTATCAGCGAAACTATAGCCACATCTTTGGACGATGGTACAGTGTTGACTTATGAGCAAATAATGGATTTTGATGGTTATATCAACGTACACAAAAGTGCCTCTGACCTGGCTACACTGGTTGCACAGGGGGATATCGGCCAAAATGTACTCACGGGTACATCCAAGCAGTTTTCCCTGGGTTCTGTATCCAATCCGGAAATTAGCGGGACTGCTACCTTGCATGAAAGGGCAAATGCCGAAGCACTACTTGTAATAGAGTTGACAGGCACGGCTAGTGGCAGTGAGCACCCGGCGCATATCCATGACAATACTGCCGCAGAAGGTGGTGGTATAGCCATAGACCTGAGTAATGTAGCAGATGGGGTAAGCAAAACCAATATTGCAGCATTAAATAGTGGAACAACCATCACATACACCCAATTGCTTGATTATGATGGATATATCAATGTACACAATAGCTCAACGGATTTGGGTACGTTGGTAGCGCAGGGAGATATCGGACAGAACGAATTGACGGGAACTTCTAAAGAATATGCTTTGGGAGCACTCACAGATGCCGACATTAGTGGTACTGCCACTTTCCACCAAAGGGTAAATGAGGAAACACTGGTAGTTATTGCATTGACGGGCGATGATGCCAACAGTAACCATCCCATTCATATCCATGACAATACAGCTGCGGAAGGTGGAGGGATAGCCATTAGCCTGACAAGTGTAATGAATGGATCGAGTAAGACCAATGTAGCTGCACTAGATCAGGATGCCGGTGGTACAGCCGTTACCTATTCTGATTTGATTGCCTATGATGGTTATATCAATATCCATAACTCAGGTACTGACCTTAGTGTGATTACACAGGGTGATATTGGACAAAATGAACTGACAGGTGAGTCGAAAGAGTATGCTTTATCAGCTATGGGAGGTTCTATGATCAGTGGTACTGCCTCTTTCCACGAAAGGGTAAACGATGAAACCCTTGTAGTAATCGCTGTAGATGGTGACTCACCGGATAGCGATCACCCAATACATATTCATGCGAATACCGCAGCTGAAGGCGGGGGAATAATGATCAGTTTGACGAACGTCAAAAACGGATCTAGTAAAACTAATGTAACAGCCCTGGATGCCAATGCAGGTGGTACAGCAGTGGCTTATGCCGATATGATCGCCTATGATGGATATATCAATATCCACAACACTGGAACAGACCTAAGTGTGGTTACACAAGGAGACATTGGACAAAATGAATTGACAGGGGAATCTGAAGAGTATGCCTTGTGGGCTATGGGAGGTTCGATGATCTCCGGAACAGCCACTTTCCACGAAAGGGTGAATAACGAGACACTTGTTGTGATCGCCGTAGATGGTGATGCCGTAGATAGCGACCATCCGATACATATACATGCGAATACTGCAGCCGAAGGTGGTGGTATCATGATTAGTTTAACCAATGTAGTGAATGGGTCTAGTAAAACGAATGTAACTGCCCTGGATGCCAACGCCGGTGGTACAGCTATTACCTATGCTGAAATGATCGCCTATGACGGGTATATCAATATCCATAATACAGGAACGGATTTAAGTGTGGTTTCGCAAGGTGACATTGGGCAAAACGAACTGACAGGAATGAGTACAACATGGGCTTTAGCATCGGTATCCGATCAGTCTATCTCTGGTAATGTGAAGTTTGAAGAAAGGGTAAATGGAGAAACCCTGGTGACTATTACCCTGGAAGGAACCACAGCAGGTGGGGATCATCCTTCACACATCCACAATGGAAATGCAGCTACCGGGGGATCGATTGCCATCAGCCTTACCAGCGTAAATGGCGAAACTGGTATAAGCAAGACCAATATAACAAAGCTTGATGGGGAATCTGGCGCAGCGATCGATTACGATGCTTTGATACAATTTGATGGCTATATCAATGTGCATTTGAGCGACGCTGACCTGGCCACATTAATAGCGCAAGGAAATATCGGCTCTAACGGTTGATAATTATTAGGTTGTTTGAAACGCCCGGGCCGTTTGGCCTGGGTGTTTTAGTTTTACATTTATGAAAAATACCCTTTACTTATTTGGTGCGATTTTGTTTTGTACCCAATGTACTTATGAAACAGCAGAGCCCGCTTTTGACTGTACCAATTCCGGGTTGACCGTAGAAATACTGGAAAGTAGCAATGCCAATTGCGGTCTGGAAGATGGGTCTCTATTGCTTGATGCAAGTGGGGGAGAAGGCCCATACACCTACCAACACTCAGATAATTCCCCGCAGGAAAGTAATTCTTTTAGCGGCCTTGCCGCAGGCGCCTACATATTTCTTGTGACAGACTTTAATGGCTGCCAGGCAACCCTTACAGCCAATGTCAACAATGCGGATGGGGTAGCTATAAACTCGGTAGATATAACCGACGCTGGGTGCGGTCAAAACCAGGGGGCCATCACTATAAATGCTGCATCGGGCACTCCGCCATATCAATACAAAGTAGAGGGTGCGGCTTTCCAACAAGATAAAAAACTGTCCGGTTTGAGCAGCGGTGAACATACAGTTCTGGTAAAAGATAGCAACGATTGTGAGTTTACGCAAACTGTGAGTATCACTACTGGGGTGAGCTATAGTACAGACATTGCCAATATCATATCAACAGATTGTGCAATATCAGGCTGCCACAATGGCTCGCAATTTCCTGATTTCAGGTCTTTTTCCAATATTCAATCCAATGCCGCCAATATCAAGACACGTACTGGAAATAAATCCATGCCCCAGGGGAGGACTCTGACCCAGGCGCAAATAGACATGATTGCCTGCTGGGTGGATGATGGGGCCAAAAATAATTGACCACAGGGTATGAACGCTATGGGAAATAAAAAAGCCAACCACAATGATCTATTGGGTTGGCTTTAATTTAAGTGTTAATTTGGGGTTTAACGTGTTTACAACCAACAAATAACGATCGTCCACCAACTTGATGCGGGGACGTTTATTTGTTCATCGAGCTTATGTTAATTTTATTAATAACCTAAACCCGCTTATTATATCTACGTCATTCTCGAAAATATTGATCTATCATTCAAAAAGATCAATATTTATCGGGAATCTCACCTTTTCGCCTAAAACATTCCTCCTGCCGGCCGCAGGCTGGGATATTTTTCTTTCCCTTTTAAAGATTGGAAAGAAAAATTCTAGAATAGCCTGCCCCGTAACCGATACGGGGACGTCCTAATGATTATTTATTGCAATTAATAATCGGGTTCAGGTTAATAAGTCCTGATTACAAAGTAACAGCCACGGGCACCTTCACAGAAGTGTTTTCCCAAGCCAGTTGGATATTGGCTGATGTACTGTCTTTGCTGATGTCTGTTATGTTAAATGTAAGGGCGTCAACCTGATCGGCCAGTTTTCCTGGTTTGATGTCCAGTTGAACGGCAATGTTGCCATCCTCTACCTTCGACATGTTTCCACCAATGGTAGTGTCTTTGTAAAAGATTACCTTCCAGCTATTCTTGCCTGGAGAAGTGAGCAAAAGGTACTCTCCAGCAGCCAAATCTTTTCCACCTACTTTCACAGCATCGCTGAATTTTACTTTGGTGCCTGAATTGGCCCCTGTTCTCCAGGTTTTGTCAAATTGTACCAAATAACCGTCTCCAGCACCAAATATTTTTCTCCCTTTCATCTGTGGACGGAAATAGTTGATCTCGATATTGGTAAATCCTACAGTGGTAGCTACAGAACCTGCCGGGCTTGGCATAGGTTTCTTGTCTTGTGCGTTTGTTTGAATGCTCGACAGTGCAAGTAAAATAGCACACGTCATTTTGATGATTCTCATGATTAAATTTGGTTAAATGAATAAATTAGATGCAGTTCCATTTAGTTAGAAAATGGAAGTTATAAAGATGAATCAAATTACCGAACTTTGAAAGTTAATTCCTAACAATGGCTTGTTTTGTGGAGATATTTTGGAAGCCACAGGAATAGTGAAGGCATATTTGATAACATTCATTACCCAATTCCTTTTTTTTAGTCTAAAGTTGTTTCTTCAATTGCAACCATCCATGCATTGTAGCGAATGGTTCCAATTGGCATACCCTGATTTTCCAAACATATTGATTAGCCTTTGTCTGCCCAATGCTGCCTCTTCGCGCGTGTCATATTTTTCACTCCTATAATGAACTTGCTGCCGGTAGGTGATGTCTTTAGAATGCCCCTTGTACATCCTTAGGTAGGCGTTGCATTGGGTGATCCCGCCAATCAGAAACCTACCAGTGTCATTGCCTTTTGCACCCACCTGCATATATGGCACATAATATTTGCACCCCGTTAGTTTAGCGTTGGCTGTTTTTATATATCTGGCTTTGATATAATCTATGTGTGCCACAGTCTCACCTGGTATATCAAAACCTACCCTAGGGCCAAAGCTATAACTCCCTCCGGAAGTAGCTTTTAATATCTCAACCAACGATCCATTGATGTAGAATTTATATACGTTTTTCTTTTTATGGATTTTGAGTTTATTAAAATCTGTTTTCCTGATAGCATTATGAGTTGTCCATGGTTTTAAGGCGGTCCATTTGGCTCCATTATATTCATGGATGACAAAACTTCCCAGTTTGGAAATGCCAAACTGGTATTTTTTTCCATCTGTGTTACTACGGCCCCATACCAATGCCAATGCATGATTTGAGTTGCTGCTTTCAAATTTCAAGGATGTCTCCAATTCCCACTCTTTATCATCATCCAAAAAAATACGCTCGTTCCATTTCGAATAAGTCTGATTGGTCATGTTTTCGTAACGGTAATATCCGTTTTCTACACTTTGATTATAAACCCCTTCTTTTTGACCTGACGCCCATTTGAAACGGTTGTCATCAAACTGATCATAGAAAACTGGTGCCTCTGCGCTTGAATTCACAGATAAGTATGAAATCTTCAAGTAGTCTATTTGAGTGGTTACACTACCTGGATATGTAAACCCCACTTTGCTGCCATGAAAACCCTCAAATGGCAATTTATATACCAAACTATCATTGATAAAAAACGAGTAAGTGTCTTGCGATTTTCTAACAAGCATTTTGTTGTACTCGCCAACCTTCACGATGGGAGACTTGACATATTCGAGGTGCCCTATCCAAAAGCCGGAATATTCCCAAACTCCAAAGTCGCCCTGAGGCCGCATATAAAAACCATGATAGCGTGAAATGTCATCTTTTCTATCCCAAAATATCCCAAATTCCCCTTTGTCCCTTCCTTCAATTTTTACGGAAGTTTCGATTTCAAATTCCCTAAATTGATCAATTTCAATTTTATTGTTCCAAAGCGACCTGGTTCCTGTTTCTGCGTCATATGTGAATATAAGGCCCCCGTCTATTGATTTGGTGTAATCGTCACCTGGTTTCAGGCTCCACTGGTTTTCATTGTCATCAAAATCATCGTAAAATATAACACCTGCTTCCTTATGGCCCTTGCCAAGTGAAATAGCTGATCCTTTATAAGAAAAATCGTAGGTTTTGTCATTGGAGGAGACTAAATCCCCATTGCTGGAATTGTAGATTTTATATGATAGCTTTTCAGGGGCAATCACTATTAACTTTTCACTGTCTAAAAATGTTGCCTCAAATTCTTTTGGTTCCTTGATATTAAAAACTGGTTTTTGGTTATCCGATCTGTAATAATTTATTTCATTTTGATCCTGGGCAACAAAGCCCTCTCCATTGGTAGAAAAGGTCAGTTCTGGCAATTCCCCTCTGTTCACATTGTTCCACTTCATGAATTCATCACCATTCACATGAAGCGTGTAGTCATTATTGCCTCTAGATTCGTATTCGGCTTTTTTATTTTGGTTGATTCCGCCTAATACTTTGTTGTATTTGGTGGATTGTTGGGAAGTTTGGCCATAACCTTCTATGGAAAGGTTTACGACCGAGTATTCAGTTTGATTTGAATAGGCAATACTGAAACTGTTGTCTTTATTGGCTATGACAGAATGCGTGCGAAACCAAAATGAACTACTCTTGTCTATTTGAATATCGAGCTTTTCGTATCCAATAAATTCACCAGAGTAGGCATCCAGTACAACGGCCTCTTCTTCAAAGATTTGTAAAATCTGGTTTTCCTTGGCCGAATAGGTAATAATAAGGTTGCGATCAACCTCATACATATCCACAAAATCAGAAAGATCGCTCTCCCACAACAGGGCATTTTCATCCTCCAGGTTAAATGTGGAAAAAGTATAGTAATCATCGCTAATGGTCATTTTCGTTTCATCATTTGAAAAACCCAGACCGATTATGATTACTGAGGTTTCATGGTTCATGGCCAGGCTGGAATCTTCGGTATTGTAAACTTTCACTTTTTTACCCTGTACAAAAGCAATGTATTTTCCTTGAGGGCTGACAATTGCAAAGGGGGCAATTTTGGCAATAGAATTCAGGGAGAAGAAAATCAGGAGATGGGCAATTAGGATAAGTTTTTTCATGGCCGTTACTTTTAGATTCCATAATAGACGAATGGCCCCCAATAGTCGGGGTGCTTGAATTTATCGCCGTATTTTCCTTGTATAAATTCGATTTTGGTAGCAGCTATTGCATCTTGAAAAGTTTGTCCCTGTGTGAATACCTTACGGTACATTTCACTCATAAAAATGGCCGTGCCCTCATCAGAAACCGTCCATTGGGTGACCGATATGCCTTTGGCACCTGCTACCAGAAAAGCCTGGGTCAGCCCCACAACACCCTCGCTCGAGTATAGCCTTCCTAGTGCAGTTTCGCATGCGGACAAATTCACAAAATCTGCCTGCAAATTGAGTTTTTCAATTTCCGGAACCCGCAGGTAGCCATCCTCATTGCCTTTGGGTGATGCGTATTGTCCCAAAACAATGGTCGATAATTCAGGGATTTCTGCGTACGCCCAGCCATGGGTGGCAAAATGCAACACCTTGTAATTTTTCAAAGAGTTGGAACTGGCCAGGGACTTAAATTGGTTTTCTGAAGCCAGGTCCCTTTGGTACAATTCAGCCCCGGCTACTATCCCCTTTATTTGATCCGTTTCGTAGATGGTACCGGGTAGAGGGGTCATTTTAGTAAAACCCATTTTGATGTATGTAGGCCGCATAGAAGCATGGTTTTCTTCTGCCGCATAGTATGTTTTTTGAATATCTGAAAAATCCACTTTACCGCTGCTGCCCCGGTATTTATTTACTTCACTGCCACTCATCTCTTCAAACACCGGGCCACCAAATGCAAGTAGGGGCTTTCGGGAGTCCGGGTAGTTTCTTTCGTTCAATTTTTTGAGTATGGAAGCAGATTGGATGTACTTTATTTTGTACACCTCGGCAAGGTATTGGCCGTTATCATCGATCAATGTTTCGAAGGGCAAAAAGGCCAATGGTCCATCAGGAATAATTATCAGTTCGGTTTTACCACTCAGCTCAGGTTTTAGGTTTCCAATAAGGAGTTTGTAAAAAACCCTGGCGTAACTTTTTCTTAGTACTTCATTGGAAACAGAGGGGTGTTTGATCAGATGACGGTAAAACTCTATGGTCTTCTCAAGATTGGAATCCCGCACAAGACTTTGCGCAACATTGTCTGGAATGCCTTTTTCCTGGATAAATTCCTTGATTTGCTTGAGTGCACTGCGTTCGTTATTCAAATAGGCCGAAAACGTGGCTTCTCCTTCCTGTTTCAAATCATATACCAGGGTGCTGTCTGAAAATTCTTTTCCCTTTACGGATGTGTTGGTTACCACTATAGGAAACAGGTGTGAATTGACCTCCCAATGCAGGTGGACCAGATTGTAGTCGATTATAGCCTGGTTAGGCTCAAGCAATCGTTGTATTTCTGATACTGTGGTAGTAGATCCCCCTCCCAATTTTTCCAGCATAAGCCGCGAACGGTTCTTTTCATGGGCTTCAAATGACCCTCCAAAATTTCCAGACCTAAACTGGGCCAGGCTTAATATGCGGTAGGTGTTGTTGGCGGATGATCTCAATCCGCGTTTGGTTTTTCCTTTGGCGTCTTTCAATAGCTTTTCATTGATATCAATGGCCTTTTTTGCATGAATAGTCGCATTGTTATAGTCTTCTTGTCCCAACTCAGCTCCAGCCAAATTGGCATAGGTACTTAATGCTGTTCTGGGGTCTGCGGCTTCATCTACGTACTGCAAGGACTTTTTGTAATATTCAATGGCGTCAATTTTTCTGTCCAACATGATTAACAGTTTACCAATACTTCGGTTGACATCTGCCAGATTGCTCTTCATATTTAAGGAGCGATAAAGGCTTTCTGCAGTTTTAAAAGAAGACACAGCATTGTTGAGATTGCCCAGGAGCATGTAGGCAAATGCCATATTGTTGTGGTTATTGGCCTGGGCCATTTGGTCTGCGGATGCCTGGTAAGTAGTCTGGCCCTGCTTTAATAAATTTAGTGCCTGCTGTATATTTTTGCCTTGTTCGATGTATACTGTGGCAATATTATCTTGGGCGATGGCTATATTCATGCGCTGGCCTTTTGACTTGGCTATTTTGAGTGCATCTTCATAGTAGGTTAAGGCCCTGTTGTACTCTCCAATATCCTGATAAGCCTCACCAAGTCCATTAAGGGCCGGATCTTTATAAACTATCGTTTCACCGCCCAGCCTGTTTATGATCTCCAGGCCAGCCTCATAATATTCTATGGCTTCATCTTTCAAGCCGGCCTGGTTATAGGCATGCCCGGCATTGACAAGGGCACCACAGAGCATACCTTCCTTACCATAGGGCTTGAGCATATCTACAGCCTTTTTGCCGTATTTCATGGCTTTGTCCAGGTTGCCCAAACTCCTACAATTGGCCGTAGCTTCAGAATATGCCGTACCGAGCAGCTCTGTTCTGGGAGCAAGCAATGCTTCTTCATTTTTAATTACATTTTCAAATTTGAATAGTGCGCTGGAAGGATTTTGGTCTTTATGGGCTTGATCTAAAAGGTTTAGGTTGTTTTTTCTGGTATTGGCTGCAGATTTGTACAATTGACCATAATAGGTATAAAGCTGATCAAAATGCGAGGCATTATATCCAATAGCTTTCATTGTCTTGATATCCGGGGCAATATCATCGTCATCCTTAGTTTCTACTGTATTTCCGATAGCTATTTTAAGGTATTCCTTTCCTTTAGCTACGTCTCCGGAGGCCACATAAGCATAGCTGGCTATAGTAGGAGCCAACGGGCCGTATCGCGCTAATTCGTAAGCTTTGACAGCAAGTTCTCCCGCTTCAGAAGGTTTGTTGTTTAAAAGGGTAAACCATGCCATATACCCGACATACACCGGTTGGTCTTTGTTAATGTCGTATATTTTTTTCATTGCCGTTTCCGCAGCAGCATACATTCCTTTGTCGGAATAGTCAAATGCCAAATTGCTATAGTAGTCAGGGTTGGTCCTTGGGTTTTCCTTACTGCTTTCTATCTGTTTGATGGCGGCTGATTGGGCCGCATTCGTTTGGGTTTTGGCCACCTCACCAGCCAGGTCGCTTTGTTTGATAGATTGTGCTTCTCCTGATGAATTGTAGGAGGCAATTTGGCCACTTGTATTGCTCGTTTCCAATAACCATAGACTTCCGTTTTTATCTGCTACAAACAGCCTGTCGCCATTGGGGTCGTTGAATAGTGCAGTGGCCTCAGGGAGTTGCAGGTCCAGCTTGGTTTTGGCCCAGGTTTCCGTATTCACAAACAGCCACTCAAATTGAAAATCCTTTGCCGTATAAACTATCAATTGGTCTTTCCTTCCAAAATAGTGCATCAATAATGGCTCATAGGTTGGCATGAAACTCGCAACCTCCTTTTTGGTAAGGCCAAAAATCTTTTCAATCCTGTAGTTTGAGGAATATTTACTGCCTGCACGTTTCGACCGATATATATGTTTGCCGTCTTTTGATGGCAAAAGGTTTTTAACACTTAAAGACGTTTCCTGATATCGCTTTGAAAGTGGCTTTTTAATATCAGTGAAGTGTCCTTTATCAATGTTATATACCATGAGGTCATAAGTAAAGTCACCACGTCCGGAAATGTCGTGGATATAAATGGTCACAAAAAAATTTCCATCAGGGGTAAACTTTGATTGCATGGCAGTTATATCCTTGATCAGAAATTTGTCCGTTCCAATTGTCACTAATGAATCGTGCCTTGCGCTGAGCAAAGTGGATGGTACCAAAAAGGTATTTGGGCTGTTGTCGAGTGCAATTATAGATTGCAAACTAAAATATCCATTGGTATTCGGAAAAGAGACTTTTCTGGAAACACTTCCATTGCCTATATCCAAAATATGGATGGCATTTGATTTTTTATCAACCTGATAAACCACTCCTTCGGAAATAACAGCTTTGGAAGGATAGCTCACATTGTTGCCATTGGTGAAATGGCTACTATGGGGAACTGACCATCGCACTTTTTTCTCATTATTATCCCATAATACGATACGATCGTCAGTCGTCAAAATCCACTCATTACCGCTTTCGGATACATGAAAATGTTTAATTTCCCCAGCATTGATTTCTATTTTGGCTGTAATGGCCTGACTTTTTAGCCCTACTTGAAAACATTGTGAAAGGATCAGGACAGCAACTGTAGTGATTATTTTTTTCATGATTGAAACTATTTATTCTTAAAATAGAACTCCTGTGCCCGTTGGTAATCGGCAAAGTGCCTACATTCTTACTTTAAATATAAAAACCAGATACCCTATATAAATCAGTGGTGTTGGGTATTTTTCCCTACCTCGTAATTACATTGATACCTCCTATGGTATGGCCCATTAAACTCAAATCAATATCACTCAGCGATTCAATCGGATGCATTAATGTCTTCTAATTGTCATATTTTCTGTTATTAATATACCATTCGTCGAAATATTCGTTAATTGTTAGTACAATTATCCAAATTTGATAATATTTGAAGCACAACAAACCCAATAAAAATGATTAATAGCAAGGAACAATACCAGTACACATTCCAGGTAGTGGATACTGCTTCGCAATACAGCGAAATTGCTTTTACAGAAAAGGAAGCCAGAAAGTCGCTGGCAGTCTCACTACTTAAACAGGAAGGCTACAACCCAAGCGACGGAGAATTTTCAAGAAGGCTCAAGAGATTTGCAAGAAATAAACTGAAGCTCATGTTTATGAGATAATTTGAAAGCTGGTAATTTTAAAATTGCCGGCTTTTTTTATATCTGAGTAGGAGGTGTGTTCAGTGCCTCCTTAAAAGTTTATGGGCTTTGAAAAAGGAGGGCAATATTATTTTTTGCGCGCTTTTCTTGGTTTTAGCACTTTTCTTAAAAATCTCACCCAAAGATTCCAGGGTGTTTTCTTTCCTGTGGAATGAAAGTAATTTTCTGCATTATCAAAAGCATCCTCCAGGATAGCATCGTGTAGCCACCTAAAAACAAACAGCCATTTGAATGTTCCGGCTCCCGAGGTTTCCATCTCCAGGGTGTGTTGTAGCATGGTTTTTCCATTTGAATGATCGATCAACTCGAAACAATGGGTGCCACTCCAGCCATCAGGTTTTGTAAACCGAAACAAGACTCGCTCGCCTACCTGATAGTCCAGAACGGAGTACCTAATTGGGCCATGTCCGCATTTAGCACCTACATTTAACCCATCTGCACATTTCATAGGTGGCCAATTTTCTTTAGGCCATAGTAGGTCATTTTGCGACCCAAGAGATTCAAACAGGGGAGAAATTTCACTTTTGGGTCGGTCAATCACCCTTGTATGGATATTGGAGACTTTCAAATCTTCAGGAGTTCTATAACGAACTTATTATGGGCTTGGTACCAATGGCAATTCTACGTTGAAGCGCTGAAAACTCTTTTCAATTTCAACGTCTTCAATCAGCAGGGCAGCAGGCGTGATATAGGAAACCGCTGCACCGGCATTTCTATCAGGGAAATTATACGCCACTCTTTCTTTTGTAGCCTTGTCAATTTTTTTGAGGGATTTTATGCCAAAATCCGTTAGTCGTGCGGATTTATAAAACTCCTCCGATCCGTCCTGCACCGAAACTTTGTACACATTGCATGTTTGCGCACGGCCTGCATCTATTTCCCGTATGATGAGGGCATATTCCAGTTCTTCTTCTTTTGCCAGCGTAATCAACCGCTCCTTTAGATCCGAATAGCTGGAAGTTTCCCCAACAGATATGGAAACAACCCCGGGTCCCAAACCAGTGCCTGTGGGTTGATGAAAATCTTTACTAAGTGTCCTGCTGGTCATTACATTGGTGAGGGTGCCGTCTTTCAGCAGGGTGATTTCCTCCTCGGGCCTGACGCCTTCATTGTCCACTTCATAGGCTCCTAATAGTTTCGTCCTTTCAAATTGTTTAAGTCTTGGCATCAACGAAATGTTGAGCGAAGCGGCACCAATTTTCTTCCCCATCTTATCATCGAAGGGGTCGGCATTGAACCTGACACCAAACCCACTGCTTTCAGGCTCTATGTCTGAGGCTACAAAATTATTGATGATGTTGTTGCTAAATACAGCAGGCACGGCCTTGCCTTCAAAAAGCACCGGACCATCATAGCTGTCGTCGAATGACGGTGCTTCTATCATCAAATCTATTTCCTCAGCCATCGATGATATCTCCTGTTCCAATTGCTTTCTTTTGGGCCACTCTTCCGGGGTTTCGGCCAAAAAATACAACTGCTTGAATACCGGGACACCTTCCGGGGATATTTTGGCAGCAGAAACCTGAATAGCCGACAGGTTTCGGTAAGTCCTTACCCTTGAACCTTCACTATTGACCAAATATGATATTGTATTGTAATTCAATATATTAACTGTGGAATTGTGCATATCCGGGTATTGCAGGAAAATAGAAGAAAGCGAACTTGCCATTTCAAGGAGTTCATCTTGATTCAGGTTGAATTTTACCTCCGGGGATATCAAAGTCACAGAGGGTACTTTGCTAAATCTACGGTGGGGTATTTCAGTTAATGGTTTACCTTGAGTAGCAATGTTTTTTTGGTGTTCGGAAAAAATTCTTGATGCAGACTTGTAAACCTGATCGGTTGAAACCCACAAAGATCTCCTGATGCCATAGTAGTCATTTCCCAATGGCACTTGCCAACTGTTGAACCCAGGAGATGACTGGGTTATGTCAGAGTCCAGGCTTTCATCATTCAACTCATAATCACCTACCATTACCCGTACATATTTTGTCCTCAATGGGAGGGAGGACATATTTACTACAGCCCCTAAGCTCGCTGTGATATTGGTGGTGGTCACCTCATCGATTCCGTATCCAATAAAAAAGGGTTGCCCGTAATCTTTATATTGAAGATCATCCATACTCCGGGCCAACTCATCTTCCATGGCAAGCATAACGGTATCCACTAGCTGGGCATTGGATTGGACAACCGGCGCAAAAATGAAGAAGGCAAGTAGAATTGATGTTTTTTTGATGCTTTTCATTTTTCAGGGCTTTTATTCACCTTTTGGACGTGATAACAATGGCTGGTCAATAGTTGTAGCAGATGGCTTTTTCTGCGTTTCTATGCGCTTGACAAACAGTGCCGGGGCAGTGGCGCTTACAGGCACTCCTCCGGATTCTGCTCCACAAATACCTGTGAATGTCTCTTTTTGATCTCCTGTGGCTGTAATTTCGGCAAACATTGTTAATGGAGTGCCAATCAGGTCAACACCACGAACAAGCTCATCTGGCCTTTCATCTACATAAATCCTGTAAACCAGCGTAGGCATGATGTTAAAAGAATTGGTATTGTACCTGTCTGTTCTGGTGAACCCCCCGGTAACATCTACAAAATAATATCCATATTCTTTGCCTTGCTCTTTACATTCGTCTATCAACATCCTGCGCAGTTTCTTTTCTGAAAGCGGCTCAAGGGATTCGATGATCAGGTTGGATTGTCGTGCTACCGGATTGAGTCCAGCCTGGCACCTTCCATGCCCATTGCTCGTTTCGAAATTTTCTAACGGGCTTCTGGACATCAAAAAAGATTTCAACACTCCATTTTCTACTACCTGAACTTTTTGAGCTTCTATCCCTTCATCATCATATTTGTAATGCCCGATTAGGTCCTGACCTTTGTACTGTGTCATCGACGGATCAGAGAAAATATTGATTGTTTTGGGCAATACCCGTTCATTGATTTTCTCTTTAAAGGTCTGTCCATCAGTTTCGCTTTTCAATCTGTGCCCTTCGATCCTATGCCCAAATATTTCATGGAAAAATACCCCAGCTACCCTTGCATGCAGCAGTGCCGGACCGGTATAGGGCTCAGCCAATGGTGTGTCCTTGAGCATTTCCAATGTGGCCACCATGTCCAGTACTTCTTCCTTTAATTTTTGTTCTTTTGGCAAATCCTTTGGTTTGAAAGCAAAAAAGGATTTATACACGGGTATAACATCCCCATCGGCACTCCTTACCTGTGCATGTACATTTAAATATGCATAAGTCATATTTTGTACTATATAAGCTCCTTCTGATGAAGTAAAATACTTTCTTTCCAAAGTAAAATTTAAATCCATCTGGCCTGAAATAATATCCTCGTCCGTGATGAATATTTTGGAAAGTTTCTGGAGTTTTTCTTCCCATTCAGAGGGGTTGATGTATTCATCAAAATCCAGGGGAGGCTCCACCGATCGAACCGGGGCTTCTTTGGAAAAATCCGCAACATTGGAATCTTCGTCGGCCTCCTGGCTCATCACTTTTTTGTATTGCTTTGATGTATTCAAATAGGCAGCATGTGTAATTTGCCAGAGTGCCTTCTGGATGGCTGCTTTCGAATCGGTGAGGGCAATGGGGGTACTACTGGCGCTAAAATTCTGACCAGCAACCATATTGTTTCCGGCTATTTCGTGAGTATTGTCCCTGTTGTAATCACCCAACCTCATGTTTACTTTGGCCAGTCGGTTATATGAATTGGAGGAATTCATCAGGCTACCCAGATTGGTGCTGATTGACACGGTGTTGATCTCATTGACACCATAGTCCATATAATAAGCCGGTATATCAGCTTTTGACAAAATGGCAAACTCCCTGTTCAGTTCTTCAGTAAGAATATCGAGCAGTGGATCCTGCTGCGATCGACCCTCCATATAAAAACTGCAGGTTATTAAAAATATGATACTTATTCTCCGCCCCATGTGTTAATGCTATTCCTAAAAAAACACGAAATTAAACCTTTGATATTATGCATTCAACATATTCATCTACTATATTTTGCTTTAGGAGATGACATAACACGACCAATGGTGATGAATGCACAACATCAGCCTGGTCTGTTGTCATAGAACCAACTAAGATTATTTCTTATTAGTTCCCTGCTCCTTTACTATCTGGGAGTGAACCTGCTCAATTATTTTCAACCTGAATATTTCATGTAATCGGATGGCATCACGCACCACCTCGCTGGCGTTTTGAAAATCACCTGACAATATTTGTGAGGCTATATAGCGTTCTTGCTTATCGGTAAAACTTATGTTCATGATCGTATAGTAGAGTAATGAAATTAATGGACTGTGTCTATATTTGTCAAATATAGCTATAATATTCAACACTTCAATCTTGCCTTCTCGTCGTAAAAACGCAATAAACATTGGTGTAATTTTGTTTTTCATTTTGCGCCGTGGTTTGCCATGTCTGACGACAGGCAGATGTCCTCACAAACCACATTTTTTCGGTCTGTGATGACACAAGACCGAGGCGGTTTCTTAGTTGAAATTTTGATTTAACCTTGTTGGAATCCAAACATCTTATACTGCCCATAATCAAAACTCTACTAAGATACGTCATTGGTAACGGAGTGAAGCCTACCTGTTGAACAGACATGGCAATCTCATTATACAGAGTGCAATCCAAGGTTTAGATCACTTTGCTGCGCTCGTGATAGCCTGCCTCGCACTAGATGCGGGGACAGGTTGTTGAACTTTTGAGACAGCCTGTTTTCATTTCGCCATGGCGCCACTGCATATTTTATAGCCTCACCCTTTAGGTTTAGTATAAATAGCTATTTTTGAAGCATGAGTTATGAGCAAACCCATAGTAGATTTCCGAAACTAATTGAAATCCCAAAACTATTTTATTCAGACCTTACAGGGGCACCAATAGACAAGTGTATTTGTTGTGAATGCAGTCTTCTCGAACCAACTACCCAGTACATGATCGAAAAGTCATTAAAACCATATAACGGCTACCAATCTTATTCCACCATTTTCGAATATGCCATCTGTATGTCGTGTATGGATTCCATGAAAAATATCATTTCAACCAAATCAAGGGAAAACATTACCGCTTATTTTTCCCAAAACCTGGATCCTTCATACAGGAGTAGCATTCTCCAATCCAATAATTCTAATAGTATCGACCCATGGGTGGATCGTTGTATGATCAAAGGTACATCAATAGGTGAATTAAACGAATGCCAGGTGTATGCCCAATGCCAGGGAAACCAAATAGTAATGGAGGATTTTCCCTATATGGTAAGTGGTATGGCATTGGATGAAGTGGTGGAATTGTTGTCTGCTGAAACACTCGATGATCTGGAAAGGTTTAAGGATGAGTTTGTCGATGGTCCATCAGAATTTCAGGATTTACTCAAGTCAGGTCCCAAGGTATTTATATAAAACCCCGGGCAGCCCTTTGTGCGGCTGCCCATCATTCCCATATCTTTATTTTCCCAATGTATCACGATATTTCAACCAGGGAATATGAAAATTGGAATAGCCCAAAGTTGTAGACAGGATTTGAAATACTTCATATAGTTAGCGGGTGAAATAAATGTTGCACGTTATAATTTTATTATTTTAATATCATTATAATGATTTACTCTATTTGTTTTAGTCTTATTTTTTTATAATATTCGTTTATTATGAGCTCCAGAATATTATCCGCTTTAGGGGATTTGTTGACAGACTTATCATCGATCGAGAATGCAACATTGTCGGTTGAAGATGAGAATAGGGGAATGGTGGAAGGGTATAGCCGCATAGAAATAGAAGGGGATGCCATTGGTTTCATCAATACCACCGATGACGCCATTCGGAAGTTGCATATCAACTCCATTGGCCAGGCCAATAAGATGAGGGCGCTCACTGTGGATCTGATTTCAGGAATAATTAAAAACACATAAAAAGCAAAACCATGTCTGATGTAAAAACAAAAATCACTGGAATTATTTCCAACCTGACTTCTCTGGAAGTGGCCACATTTACTAAAAAAGAATCAACCAACGTCCCAATAAACATGGATTTTGGTACGGATGGCAATATTGGCACATCCGGTATTTTCACTTCCATTCGCAGTACATTGGCAGATGAAGAACTTGTAGGATATGTCCGTTTCGAACTGGATGGCGATACAGTAGCTTTTGTCAACAACAATCCTGCCTATGCTGATGTGCTGGAGTACCATAAGGAAATGATATCGGCGGGTCAGGAATCTAGAAAAGCCCTTTTTGAGACCATCAAAGGTGTATTCAAGTAAACAACACTACACTATATGGTAAAAGTGTATTTATTTGAGCAACCCATGGAGGTTTCCCTTGCGGATTGGGATATCAAATTGATTTACAAAAGAATAGAAGAAAAACTTCCCAACGACCAGTCAGTGAAGGTAAACGAACTGCACAAGTGGCACATCCTGATCAGCCAATGCAGGAAAGCAATTAAAAAATACCTCAAAAGTAAGCCCAACTAAACTGAATAATCATGGCCCTTTACGATGTGTTTCAGGAAGAAGTATTTGAGCAGCTTCCGGAAGGCCGGTTTCATGACATGCAATTGGAAGAATCCATTGACCTGCTGGACAACCTGGGTTATGTGGCATTTAACCGAAACAGCGACCTGCAGAGGCCAACAGTTTATGAAGTGCGAAATGGCATACAAGCTTTTCGCTCCGAACTGAAGGAGTCAGTATTGTTTGAACATTTGCCATCCGGAAAATTGGAATTATCGGAATACGAGTTGGATTTTCTGGCGCATGTCAGTGACATAGAGGGTGGATTTCGGCTTACCGATTTTAATTTAAATATATTAAAAGAGGATCCGTTGCTGGTACGAATTCTCAGGTATCGGCTGCACATTCTTGGGCTACTGCAAGAAATCAACGAACACTACGATGAGGAAGTATCAGATACTATCAACGCATTGAAGCCATGGCTTGAAGTGACTACTATTCCTGAGGTCATTCAGCTTCTCGACAACTTCAACCTATTGATGGACAAAGCCAGCCGGAAACAATGGAGCAAGGGGTTCAGAAATATGATTTTTTTTCAGTTCAAGGAAAAGCATAGTATAGATTATGACCTGCAGTGGTTTGAAGGCTACCTGTGGATGCTTCCACAGAAAGACAGAGAGTACTATCTTGAGGAAGTGCTGAACAAACCCTGGTTGACTAAAAAGGCCAGGACACATATCGATTCTGTAATCAGCACACCTTTTAATGATTTTATGATTCGATTGATCCAAATTAAGATTTGGCTAATAGGTAGTTATGATAAAAAAATAGATGGGGATATGGGCGGTTTTAGTGTAAAAGCACTGAAAGATCTACACGATATGGCCGACAATATCCGCGAAGAAGGCAGTGAAAAAATGGTAGAACCAAAAAGATACCTCATCAAGCTTGGGAAAGGATATTGGGCTTTGAACTACAAATATCTGATGCTGCATGGCCTACCACGGATCGAACCTGATGAAGTTGATATTGCGAGCGGCACGAAGGCTATCTCTGCACAACTCAATGAATTAGTTGAAAAAGCTGAAAACCCCAATGACCGCCAAATGATTATAGCGGCTATTGAGGAATCAGTTCAGGAAGGTTTAAAGGAAAAAAAGCCGAGGAAAAAGAAAAAATTTCGTAAGGCCAAAGGTTTCATGCGACATGCCATCAATTTCTTTAAAAAAATTGGGCGTTGGGTCAGTTCCCGCATCAATGACCTGGTAAGGGCTATTAAGAATTTCTTTAAGTGGGTGAAAACGGGAGTGTCCTATATCATACGTGAGCTCAAAGAAGCCTTTAAAAAAATGGCGATGGCCTTAAAATTCTTCTTTAGCAGTCGCATTGTAAAAACTGGAGAAAATAATGAGTTGGTGTCGGATTTTGATGCTGATTTTGATGTAGTCAACCGAATCAGTGGCAACCCTGACAGTAGCCTGTATGATGAACATCACCAAAAAATCAGTGTAATACTACATGCCACCGGTGATACTTTCGAAATTCTGAAAATTGGTATTCCAATCTTAATAAAACTGGCAGCAGGGCCTGTGGCCTGGATTCGGGAGGGTATCCGTCTTGTACGGTTGCTGCTAACCAGCAAGTTCGACCTCCGGTTTCACCCATTATTAAGCTTTATATCCTAAGAGAAATGTCCAATCAATATGCTGTATTAAAAAGCCCCCTGAAGGGTTTTGAAGAACCCGATACCAGCTCTCAATCTTCAGGTCAGGTGGCGGCTGGCAAATACCTCGTAGAAGAAATACGAAACAACTACCCCAATCAGGACACTGATTATGCGCTACTGTCCGTACCGTATCTCGGCGATGAAGACACCTGGGTATGCACCAGGTGGAAAACAAACCAATATGCCGATATCATAGATGAAATACCAGAAGTCATCGATCCTGTTTTATTTGATGATGACCCAGCTGCCATTAGTGAAAATCACTTGGTGGACCTCCTTCCTCACTTTTATGATTTTACCTACGATCTGGACCGGGGGCGCTATCCATACCCTTTGCCCGGCTTTAAAGCACCTTTGTCACCTCCTGGCCCCAAAACCAACAACTGCTGTACATTCGTAGAGGCCCTGGTGGTAAAAGCATGGGAAAATGCCGGAACGGAGGGTTTTGAGTGGGGGATGGAACGACACAAGCAAATGATGATCTTTTCAGCTGACGACTATTTTTCACCAGTGACTGCCTTGGTGCAGGCTGAAATGGCACAAAAAACAGCTGATGATGACCAACAGCCACATCCATGGACGGTCATTCAGGGATGGAGAAAACAATGGACCTCTGGCCATACTTTCATCATACTTGACCACCACAGGGAAACGGACAAAGTACTTACCCTGGAGTCCAATTCTTCTTACAAGCTCGACGGGGTAGGGTATAGAATGATCGGAAATATAGGGGAATTCAACACACCGCCAACCAACTGGTGGGAAATAGAAAGTCTTTGGACTTGGGAAAGAGTAAAATCTGTCTACCGTTTCAGGAAACAATGTGCGCTAAAAGTGAAAGACCAAGGCTGGGTCATCTAATAAAAGGTGTAGTCATTCCTCGTAGCATTGCTCCAATTTAGGTTGCTTTTCGAGTTCGTTTCAGGCTACTAGGAAAGCACATCCCTGATATGTTTGGCAACTGCTTTGGTAAAGTCATTGTCTGTCCAGTAGGATGAATGTGACATGGGGTTCCAGCTGCCTATGATGTTGCCGACGTTGATTTCTATATCCTCTGTAACAGCTCGTTCATACGAACGACTGATAGGTTTGAGCGGATAGCCCAATACATCATCCGTATCATAATAATTGTTCCATATACATCCATCAGGCAAATCGATGGCTTTGGGGTCATTGTAGGCGAAAGAAAATAGCGGCAGGTTGCTCCCAAATGTGATGACCCGGGTCAGGGTATCGAAATTCATAAAACCAGATTCCTGCCGGGGTGTTCGATTGTCCCAAATAAAATTGGACATCACTACACAGCCCAGGGAATGCGCCATGATGATCAATGGTTTGTCTTCACCTCCCAGGACCTCATGCAACCTGGACATGCCATTGGCAATTTCTTCGTTGACCTTCGCATAAGTATGGTTGTTGGGGTCATCTACCTTCTGATAGGCTACCGCATCACCAAAAGCTTTAACAATAAATTTCCTTAAACTCATGAAATCCAAATCCATCCCTGAAACATTCCTCAGGTACCTTAGCTCATTCTGCTCCGTGACATGCGACCAGAACACCGGCTCCCAGGCTATGGATTCTATATCAATGTTTTCCTTTTCTAACCGTCTGCTGACTTCAGCGATCATTGGTTCTGCGTACTGTGGTGTCTGTGAACCCATTCCATGGATCACCAATATTCCAATTTCCTTGGCCATTTTATTTTGTTATTTAGTGAATACAATTTTCCTAATAATACCTCATTATAAACCAATAAAGATAATTATACGGAGTGATAATATTGATATCCTTTTAAACTTTGGTGGGTTGATAACCAGGCCATGCTAATCCTTTGATCAAGCAATGAATATCCCGGATTTGTTTTTGGCTGTTCATTTTGCACAATTTCCATTTTATCAATCAAGTTCTTTTCATTTGGTTCTTGAGTTTGTTGAAAAAGCAATTAGTTTAGCAATAAAGATCAATCAAAAAAAATATACATGGGTTACCAAGCTTCTGACAAGAGATATGACAAAATGAACTACCGCCGTTGTGGCAATAGCGGGCTTAAACTTTCCGAGTTGTCGCTCGGTTTGTGGCACAATTTCGGCCATGTAGATGACCAGGACAATGCCAAAAAAATGATTACCTATTCTTTTGACAATGGCATTACACATTTCGACCTGGCCAACAACTACGGACCTCCTCCCGGATCGGCTGAAGAGAATTTTGGCAAGATCATGAAAAGTGACATGGCCCCTTACCGGGATGAATTGATTATATCGTCGAAAGCCGGATACCTTATGTGGCCTGGCCCATACGGGGAGTGGGGCAGTAGAAAGTACCTTTTGGCGAGCCTTGATCAATCGCTGAAAAGGATGGGGCTTGACTATGTGGATATATTTTATTCCCACAGGCCAGATCCTGATACCCCTTTGGAAGAAACCGTCCTGGCATTGGATATAGCAGTGAAGCAGGGAAAGGCTTTGTATGTTGGTATTTCAAATTACACTGCTGATCAGACCCTGGCTGCCATCAAGTTGTTTGAAGAACTCAAAACACCTTTCATCATCCATCAACCTAAATATTCGATGTTTGAAAGATGGGTAGAAGATGAACTGCTCGATGTTTTGGCTGATTATGGGAAATGTTGTATTCCTTTTTCACCACTCGCACAAGGCCTACTTACTGAAAAATATTTAAAGGGCATTCCGGAAGGATCAAGGGCAAGTAAGGACCATGGTTTTCTACAAAAAGACCAGGTGACCCGGGATAAAATTGATAAGGTTTTGCAATTACAGGAAATTGCTAAAGAACGTGGGCAGTCCATCACTCAGCTGGCCATTGCCTGGTTGCTGAGGACCGATGTAGTGGCATCAGTCCTTATTGGTGCCAGCAGCGTTCAACAAATCAGTGAAAACTTGGGAAGTCTTGATAACACTACTTTTTCGGATAATGAGTTGAATAGGATTGAGGGAATATTGGGTAAAGGATAAAGATTATTCCATTCTGCTCCAATCTAAACCTTGCTATAATAGGGCAATTCACATTGAATTGATAGCAACTCAGGAATTAGGCCAAGTAATTTGAGGCACTTTTTTATTTTATAAAATAATATTCTCTTTACTTTGATGAGGATTTTAATTTTTAAGTCAAAGCCATAAATATACAGAGTAGACTGAGGTTCATCAATAAAACGTAACCTCACAATCAGGGAATTGGTTCTTAAATTCTTCCACCTCATGTTGCCTCAATCGGGTGTTGTAACAGATCAAGGTTTGTAGGTTTTTGATTTCGGATAGCCTGGCCAATTTCCAAATACGCGTGTTGCTTATATCCAGACTTTCAAGGCCATAAAGCCCGGATATACCTTTCAGGTTTTTAATACCGGTACCCGAGCAATTCACATTTTTTAATGAAACTAAGCCTTCAAGTGCTCTAAGGTCCCCTACGGCAGTGTTGGAAATATTCAGTGATTGCAGTTTGGGTAATTTCCGGATCCCTTCGATGGTTTGAAGGGGTGTATTGGTACATGTCAAATGGATCAGATTCTTGTGGTCCTCATAAAGATCGGCCATGTTTAGTATGTTGAGCTTATCCAATACAATTTTTTCCAAATGGACAAAAACACTTAATGCCGCAAGAGAGGAAATAGCCTGACCTGATATGGAGAGTTCTTTTCGCTGAATCAATTGATGTAAACCATAACTGTCAGGATCGTTGATGCCGAAAATATTTTTCCATTCAGGAGACAGGTCTTTCCACCAATTGTGTAGTTTTTCAGACTGAAAAATTACAACAGTTGCTGGATTGGCTATTATAAATGGAGTGATTTGCTTTTCTGGAACATGGGTGTCATCTATATTCAATACCTCCAATTTGTTTAAATAAACCAGGGGCTTAATGTCTTTCAGCAAGCTCCTTTCTAAAATCAAAACCTTTAATTGGCGATTCTTTCTTAAGCCCAGGGTACTTTCTACCGGTAAATCAGATCCCTTTAATATTTCCAGGTCATCCATTTTTTCAGTGAATTCGAAACCAGTAAAGAGGTTGCCACTAACGTCAAGGTACCTGAGCCGTTGGAATTTTTTAAGTGGGTCTGGCTCATAGAGTTTTTTATGAGAAAGATCCAGGGAGTCCAGGTTTATCAACTTTACAATATCTTCCTTTTGTGGGTTGTCCTTTTGCATTATTTGTGTAAAAATTATCCTCCAGTTGGCAGAAAGGTTTTTCCACCAATCCATGATGCGCTCGCTATTGGTCACTACTACAGCATTATTCTTTTTCCCAGCCATAAATGCAGAAGCCATTTGTTCAGTAATGCCCGTAAAATCAGCATATACCTTTTTTAGGTTTGGGATATTGATTAATGGATCTAAGTTGCTAACTGATGTTCGGTTGATAAAAAGAACTTCCAACTGAGGGTGACCTTCCAGGCTTTTTAGGTCTTCAATCCCAGTTTCCGAAACATTTAAGTGTTTCATCCTTCTAAGCTGATCAAAGGTTTCTAAATGGCTAATTGAAGTCTCTGACAAATCGACTATTGTCAAAGACAAATGCGAGGAAAGGAGGGAGGGTTCTGAGAAAACCGTTCCCGATAAATTAATTTCAACTAGTGAATTCAACTGCTTGAGTGGCTCGAAGAAGTAGGCTGCTGTATGCGATAAATCAAGATACCTCAGTTGATTCAAGCGTTCAAGTACCGCTATATCCAGCAGTTCAGTTTGTGATAAATCGAGGTGGGTTAATTTTTCAAAATACTGAAGGGTGGAAATATCTAAAATGGGAGTGCCGGAAGCTGCTAGTTTTCTAAGGTTTTTGGCATAGCGCAAAGGTCTTATTTCTGATATTTTGGTATCGCTGATGTCCAATACAGTCAGATCCCTCAGAGCTGTTAAGGGTCCCAAATCAAGGATAAATTGGTTGCCAGACAAATTAAGGCTATCGATGGAGGCAATTTCGAGCAACGTCTGGTCGGTAATACTGTCGAATGGTACGTACTTTTTAAACTCCCTGATCCAGGCATACGAAAGACTTTCCCACCAAAGTTGCAACTCCCGTTCCCTGCTGACCTTGGTACTATATACACTCACAATTTTCAGGTCACCGGTCTCCTCTTTGAGGTTTACCTCCATAAACCGTTTTTTAAGGCTCGAATGCTTTTCACCATTCAGGGTAGTTCCATTTACCGAATTTTCAAATGACACCAAAAAATAAATGGAGTTGTCTTCCTTCTCCATTTTCCGGATTTCTATATTCTGAAAGTCAAACTGGATTTCTTTGAAGAAAAAATCAACATCGCGTAGGTAGGCAGATACATCTTTGTTGGTAATAGCTTTCCGGTCCAGGATGAGGTCATCCTCTATCTGCACATCCCCGCTGCTAAAAATTTTCCCATAACTCTGTTTTATGATCACTTCCTTGTCCCTTGTTGGGGTTTGGGCTGAGCCGATTGAGTTGAGCATATACTCAAAGAAATTCACCAGGCTCCTCACTTCATTATATTGCCGGGTAGTGTCAGCTGTTGTTTGGGCCTGACCTACTTGCGCAGAAAATATAAAAACCACCAAAAATAAAAATCTGACCATTTTAGTTTTTGTCATAAATATAGCGTTTCAATTCTTCCTTCTGCTTCTCATTGGCCAAAGGCACCAGACCGGAAATCAACCAACCTGAATTGTAACCAGGACGGTTGAAATTGTACAGCGAAAAATAGTAGCCGTCAACGGAAAAGAAGTGAAACCTAACATCATTTACAGTTTCAAACTTCAGGTTGCCCCGGTTCATTTCATAAAGAAAAATTGAAAGGAAATCCGGTGTGTATTCCCTGGTGGTAAACTGCTCCGTATGATTGTGGAGAAAAGCCTTTCTCAAAGTCATAAAATCAAGTTCATGGCTCATGGGGTGAATAAATTTTTTGGTATCTGATGTGTCTTTGTTGAATGTTTTTTGAAATTCATGAAAAGCTACATCCTCAATCACCCATTCATAGCCCTGGCCCTGTTGCTGCAGTTTCATGAAAAGCAGCCCCCTGATTTCTTTTCCTTTTAGTGTGAAGGTGGTACTCACTTCAGCAAACCAATCGTCTTGATGAAAATCCAGGAATTGGGGATACTTTTTGTCAGTCACGAGCTTGATGAAATCCATAGCGATATCAGAGTCTATTTGACTGGTTTGTGTATCAAATAACACAGGCATAAAATTCTTTCTCAATGATGCGCTGCGGTAATTTTTATCCCCTTCGTAGTACCGCTTGCCATTTTCATCTTCTTCTCCATTGAACCTTCGGAAAAACTGGTTCACCTGTTTGGTTGATGCTCGCAGTTGTTCCTCAGTCTCTTCCATGTCATCGGTGAGCCCAATCTGGCCCACCGATTCGGAAGCTAAAAAAATAGTAGTTAATAAAAACAGAATGGTTTTCATGCAGAGGTTTCAGTTACCCGGATATCACCGAGGAGCACATCCCAAAATTCGATGATACGACCCGCAATTTGAGTTTCTTTCTTCTTTACATAAATGGTAATGTCCTTCTTGGTCGTGTCTTTGTAGGTCAAACTTCCGTCTTTTGAGGTACCTTCAAACCTCTGATAAATGGTAATAATCCCTACATAGGTGCCGTCGGGCTGCTTTTCCAGGTCGCTTACATAATGAATGTCAAACCATTTTATATTTACTTTGTCGTAGTTCAAAGCCATCAGCCGCTCAAAATACTCACGTACTTTGTAGTAATTGACTTTTTCGCTGCTAAGGGAGGACACGCCCATTTCACTGTCAGCGGCAAATAGCTCTTCCGCTCTGTCCATAACACGGTTGGCTTCCGAAAACGGGGTGTCTTTCGCACCGATAATACTGATATACTTGCTCAGGTCTCTTACCTTTTCCAGCGCCAGGGAATCAATGGCCTGCTTTCTTCTGGGGTCCACATTGTTTTGGGCAAAAGCACTTGCAGTGAACAATAGACCCAATGATAATACTATATATTTTATGCGTTTCATTGTCTTTGTGTTTAGCTGTGAATAATTATTTCCTCAACACCAATTCTTTTATTTTGCCATTGGCATCATACACCACTTCCTCTACCCGGGCTTTGTTGTTTTTCGTGTCTTTGAGGTAGTTCAGGTATTTGGCTATGGTGGTAGGCTCGTCGTATTCGGGCTGACCACCAGCCCTGTAAAACACTATAAGCACAGGTGCGTCATTCGTACCAAACATGCCCAATGCCTCCTGAATACTGGCATTGGCGGATGTGGTGGTAGGGGCAGAGGCGATCGCACTGAAATAGTTGTGGATCAGCTCTTCTTTGGCAACTTCCTTTTTTGGGGAATCCTTCGTTACTTCTTTCTTTTCAGTGGGAGGGGCAGTTGCTACATTTTCTTCCCGGGAAGTATCTTCTTCTTCCTGATAAGTTTCCTGGGTACTTACTGCCGCTACTTTCTTCTTGGTTTTACATCCTGAAAACCCGATGGCCATTGCCATTAGCATTGCCACCGCGAATAATGAAATATTATGATTGTCCTTTTTCATTTTTGATAAATTTTTAGAAATAAACATCTGCTTGATTTCAATCTCAGATAACTGTACTCACCTGATACAAATTGTGTTCCAGACATTAAATCATCAATAAAGAGGGTATTTGGTACATCATCATTCCCAATTTTGGAATTGAAGTCCCAAAAAGGGAATAGAACAATTTTTATCTAAAGATATAAATGGGAATTGAAACCAACTATTTAATAAGGCTTCAACGAAGCAACAGAATTGCGGTTAATGAAAAAAACAGAAAGGTGAGCGATTGTTTCCATAAGTATATCATGTTTAGATATCCAATAAATATTGTGTAGCTGCATTCAGGCGGCTCCTGGTTTCTTGTGTGATGAACCTGGATTGAACGGTCTGTTGCGGCTGGTCCCTTTGGCAGAAATAACTATGGATGGCCCTTCTGGGCTTGTTTGTTCTGTTTTTGGTTCCTCCATGCCATGTATGTGAATTGAATACTACTACCGTACCGGCAGGGGCCTCAACTAATATTTCGTCGGGGTGGGAGGCCATTGGATCCTCCAACAGTTCGTCCGGTAAGTGTGGGGTATTATGACTTCCAGGCACTATGCGGGTGCTTCCGTTTTTCCTTGTGAAATCGTCGAGCAACCATATGGCATTGCACACTTTAAACTCTCCCGCTGGCACGCTTGTTTCCCAATCTACATGAAGTTTTTGCAAGCCCTCACCAGGCAATGCTGCCCTGTAGTTGAGCGATGATAACTTCATGTCACCCGCTAAAACATGGGCTATGGCTGACAGTACTCTGGGAGTGGTGTAAAACAGGTCGAAAATGCTCCCTTTATTGACCAGATCGGCCAGGCGGTTTACACCGGCCTCACGTGTAAATTTGATCCTCGAAGATTTAGCCAATTCCTGACCGGCCAGCTCTCCTTCAAGTGCCATCAGTTCGTTTATTCTATCCATCACTGACCGGACAGTGTGGTTAGGCAATATTTTCCCCAAATTCAAATAGCCATTTCGATCCAGGAATTCCTTTTCTTCATTCGACAGTAATTGAGTCCCTACACCTAATTGTGTTAAGTAATCTTTCATGACAAGATGTGTTGGTGATACCAATGATGGCATCTTTTCTTTCGTATGAAATTTTTATCAAATGTAATGAATCGCAAGACATGACAAGCGAATTATATTCCATATCCATCTATCATCCCTGTCTTTAGTACCATTCCTTAAAGTGTGCCTGAAGTCCTGCTTGAAGCCTGTAAACCTGAACTCGATTAAAAAAGCACCTTTAACGGAAGGAATAGCGTCCCCGTATCGGGTACGGGGCAGGCTATTCCAGAATTTTTCTTTCTAAATTTTAAAAAGGAAAGAAAAATATCCCAGCCTGCGGCCGGCAGGAGGAATCTCTTTTGTGAAAGCTGAGATTCCCGATAAATATTGATCTTTTTGAAAGTTAGATCAATATTTTCGAGAATGACGTGCATATATTAATCGAGTTCAGGTTGTAAAATAAAAATGAACTTAGGCAGGGGGTATGCTCGCAAATAGATGTCTCTACACATATTATAATATTGCTATTCGTTAGTAATGAAAACAATACTAAAAATGTCCCTTTTATTTCTCGTCCTAGGGATGGGATTAGGGTGTATGGAAAATGATGAAACAATCCCTCAACCAGCCTTGGAACCACCGGCTGTTGCCAATTTTGAAACAATATCCGAAGAAATAGCTTTTGACAAAGCACATCATGAAGTCACCATCTTTCTGGATAAAATCCTACCATCAACTTCCGATATAACACTTCGTGTTACAGGTAGTGCCCTTTACAGCCAAAACTTTACAACCAACCCCGCTATAGAATTTGGACTGATCAAATTGACAGTGGCCAAAGGCTCTCAATTTGCCAAATTCACTATTAGCCGAATAGAGGACCAAAGCGAGGAGCACAAAACGGTAATTATAAACATCCACGAAGATGAATCTGACATACAACCAGGCGTGCAATCATCAACCACCCTGGTATTGAAGAAAAAAGAAGTAACAGAAGTACCCAAACCCGCTCAGATATCATTTGTTGAAACCCAGGGATCAATACAAGAGGGCCAAAATGATGGATTAACTGTATTAATTCAGCTTTCACAAAATGTACCACACACAATTCCTTTTGGCATTCAAATATCATCTCCGGATGGCTTTCTATATGGTACACATTTCACCACAGAGCCCAAGGCTGTTTTGGGAGAACTGACTATGCATGTAGTTCCGGGTATTTCCAGTTATTCCTTCCGGGTTGTGCCATATAATGACAACATGATTTTGGGCAGCTATTCAGTTTCGTTCACCCTCTCCAGTACCAATGAGGATATTCAGACTGGATCTAAGGATACCTTCACCGTGCTGATAGAAGAGGATGAGCCATTGGAAGTAAACCTGCAAACATTGAGCGACCTGAGAAATAAATTCACTGAACACGACGGCAACTTTTGGATTCCTGAGGATTATTACATCGAAGGGGTTGTCACGTCGGGCCTTAATGTATCAGATAAGAGGATAGCCTATATTCAGGACAACAGTGCTGCCATTATGTTAAGGTTCATAGCTGACAATACCCTAAAGATGGGGGATAAGGTACGGTTGAACCTGAAAGGGGCCACAGGGCAAATAATCAATGGGCAAAAAGCCATTGTTGATGTAGCAGATCGCTCAGGAGTAAAGCTGGCTGAAAATATCAGCGTTTCCGCAAAAACCATTACGGTGGAACAATTCCTGTCGCGTGCATTTGATGGTCAAAAAATCAGGCTGGAAGGAGTTCGGTTTGATGCTGCTGATGGTTTCAATACTTTTTCCGAAAACAACATCATCATTGCCTCAAATTCCAGACTTGTTTTAAAAGTCTATACTATGGCAGACTTTAGGGGTAAAACGATTCCGCAAGGCAACCTGAGCGTTACAGGCATTATTGGTGATTGGGGTAATCTACAACCACAGGATTTCAACCATGACTTTCTTCCTTAAAGATATGGCTATTTCTTTGGGCCTTACATTCAATCATCTCCAGGTATATCTTGATGAGAGATTTTATTGACAAAAGTAAACTTTATACTTTACCCTGCGTATTTTACTGACAAAAGTAAATTTAACTATATGAGCAGGTCATATTTAGGAGAATTCGAAGAATTGGTTTTGTTAACAGTAGGGGTATTGTATAAAGATGCTTATGCTGTAGCCATCATGAAGGAGATTTCCGAGCAATCCGGAAGATCGGTCAATATCAGTGCAGTCCATAAATCACTGTATCGATTGGAAGAAAAAGGCATGCTAAAGTCCCAGCTCGGTGAGTCTGAACCAAAAAGGGGAGGAAAGAGAAAAAGGATATTTAGCATTACACCTACGGGCAAGAAGGCTATAGATGAATCAATGGAATTGAGAATGAAATTGAGGAAACAAATACCAGAACTGGCATTTAAGTTCTAATCAGATATGGAATGAACAGCAACAGCAACATCCCCAGACTACCCCGGTACTTTTTCAGATGGTACTGTAAAGATGCCCGGTATGAAGAACTCCATGGCGATCTTGAGGAGCTTTTTGAAGAACGTGTAGGACGAATGGGGATAGTCAAGGCCAGGCTGTATTATTATTGGGATGTTATCCGCTGCTGTCAGCCCTATGCATGGAAAACCTCCAACAATGCATTTTATTTAAGCAGTGCCAAATACTGCAGTTACTTCAAAGTTGCCTGGAGAAACGTTCTCAGGCACAGGAATTTTTCCCTTACCAACATTGCAGGCCTAACAATAGCCATTGCTACATTTTATTTGTTGCTGGCCTACGTCAATGATGAACTCAGTTATGAATCATTTCATCGAAACAAAGACAGGATTTTCCGGGTAACGAGTGGTGTTAGAAGTTCGGGGTTACAAACGGCCATGTCTGCTCAGCCATGGGGCCCTCAAATGAAAGCAGACCTATCAGATGTAGAGGCCTACACTCGCACATCATTTTACTTCGATAATGTGCCCATTAAACATGGAGAAGACATAATATATGAAGAAAAACTGCTTTTTGTGGACTCTACTTTTTTGGATGTATTTACCTACCATATAATATTGGGAGATCTTTACAGGCCGTTAAGCGGGCCCGATGACATTGTGATCAGCCGGGATATGGCGCTGAAATATTTTGCAGGGGAAGACGTGCTGGGCCAAACACTGGAGATCAGCATAAATGGAAATTTCCGTACCTACAGGGTGTCTGCAGTGGCTGAAAACCCTCCGAAAAATTCCCATATCGCGTTTCACATTTTGCTCAACAAAGAAGCCCAGTTTGATATTTTCCCTCAGTTTTCTAAAACAGATTGGCGTTTGCACAACGGGTTTACCTACCTATTGCTTAGATCAGGCATAAAGAAAACGCAGTTTGAAAAATTGATGGAACCATTTTTTATAAAACATGCTGGCGAAGGGTTTATGGAACGATATGCACCCAATCTTCAACCAATTGAAGATATCCACCTCCATTCGGATATGTTTGGTGAACTGGCACCCAATGGAAACATTACTTATGTGCACATTGCCCGTGCCATAGCCCTGTTTATTTTACTTATCGGCTGTGTAAATTATGTCAACCTGAATACTGCCTTGTCGGCAAAACGGGCCAAAGAAGTCGGTAGCAGAAAAGTTTTTGGGGCCATCAGAAGGGATATAATGATCCAATTTCTCGTCGAGTCTGTGCTCATTGCCTTTTTGTCGGTTGTATTGGCATTGATTATCATAGAGCTAGCGCTTCCCTATTTCAATAACATCACGGATAAAGATATGCGGTTTGACTGGTTTTCCCGATTTGACGAAATGGTCCTGATTGGTTTATCGGTTGGCCTGGCTTCAGGTATCTATCCTTCCTTTCTTATTTCAAATTTCAAACCCATCGAAGTACTCAAAGGTCGCTTCCAGTCCAGCATCAAGGGACTGGCATTAAGAAGAGGCCTGATTGTGACACAGTTTACGCTTTCAATTGTGCTTTTTATTGGTGCAGCCATGATCTATTATCAAATTGAGTTCATTAAAGACAAAGATCTGGGATTCAATGGATCATCTATCCTTGTGGTCAACGGGGCGAGCAATCAACAACTTGGACAACACATCTCACATATACGTTCGAGCCTGATGCAGCATCCTGGCATAGAAACAGTATCCATTTCATCCGGCTATCCCGGACAATCTGGTATGGCCAGAAGGTATAAGCCTGGCAACTATATGGGTAGCGATGAGGAACTTCCTTCCATACAGACTTTTTATGTGGACCATGATTTTCTAAATGCACTTTCCATAAAGCTCACGGAGGGTCGAAATTTCGATCCTGGCAGGCCCACGGATAGTTCTGCTTATATCATTAATGAAGCTGCCGTTCAGCTGTTCGCACTAGATAACCCCCTCGGAACTTCTATGGAAACTAACCTGGGATTGAGCACAGAGTCGCAGAACGGGTTAGTGATTGGAGTAGTCAGGGATTTTCATTTCGAATCCCTACACAATAGGATAGAGCCCATGGTAATTTGCATGTCGAGGCAGCAAAGTGGCAATCTCCTGGTGAAATACAATGCTCAAAACCATGCCGAAATAGTTGCACTGGTGGAAAACGAATGGAGAAAGCACTTTCCCCAACAGGCGTTCAATCAAACTTATCTGGATGCCGCTTTTGCTAATCTACATGAAAGTGATTTCAAGTTGCATAAGATTGTTACTGCCAGTTCTATCCTTGCCATTATAATTGCTTGTCTCGGGCTCCTTGGACTGGCTACATTCTATGCCCAGCAAAAATTCAAGGAAATAGGCATCAGAAAAGTACTTGGAGCAAGCCAGTTTTCCATCATGCTGCTGCTCAATAAGGAGTTTGGCAAACCGCTAATGCTTTCACTTATGATTGGGGCACCAGTTTCCTATTGGTTAATAGAATTGTGGCTTACAGATTTTGCTTACAGGGTTGGGTTTAATTATTGGCTGTTTCCTATGTCAGGAGTGGCAGTTGCTTTTATTGCTGCCCTTACTGTTAGCTACAACTCCTTTAAAGCATCAGGCACCAATCCTGTTGGGGCACTCAGACAAGAATAGTGTAGAGGTACGTGTGCATTTCCCAGAATTTTGCATAGGGAAAACGGACTACCGGTCATTATACCCTTTGCCTTCAAAAATTTTCGGTAGGCATTTTTGAATTCTGGCTGCCCTTGTTTTCGATTGCTTGGGCTGGGAAAAGTGCAATAAATATCCTCGCTGGCGACCAGGAGTAAGTGCTTCAAAAGCAGCTTTCAGGTTTGGGTTTTCATGCATAGCCTGTTCCAGCTCTTCGGGCACAGGGTACTCGGCTGTTTTTTTCATAGGTACTTTCAACCCCGCTTTTTCTACTTCTATGGCTTCAAATATATAGGCTTTCAGGGCCGCTTCACGAGCCAATATATCGTCCATACTGGTAAAACGCACCTGACGGGCCGACTGCACATTTTCTGTTTGCTGAACGAGCATTCCATCAGTATCGTTGAGCAATACCCCCTTGTGAAACAACAGGGCACAATACTCCTTGAATCCATGGATCAATACCACATTTTGGGACCGATAGGTATAGCATGGCACCCCCCATTTCAATTCTTCAGTTAGGCCACAATCCAGTAAGAGGGTGCGCAGTTGGGTATATTCTTTTTGCCACTTGCCGGGTTTGTTGAAAAAGAAATCCACGTCCGGGTTCATCATATCCGTAGTTTGATTAGTCTGAACAAAACTATAGGATTGACCCAAATGTACAAACAAGGGAGGCCAGGGATTTACGAATGAAGTTACCCGGCCCTACTGATACGTATTGATCCTGATGCGATTGGCCTGGAGGTTGTGCAGCAAGTTGTACAAACCAAAAAAGGTACGGTTGACATAAATAAAATGCCTCGAACCCCGGTTGGCATTTTTGGATTTTAGCTCAGCACTTTGTGTGTATTGCTCTCCGAATGAGCGGAGCTCGTCAAAGAATTTTTTATCCGAAAAATCAAAATACTCCGACTGGAACGGGCGGGTAAACAGCTGGAGCAGGTTGTGAAACATCGCTGTAAAAAAGCGGCGATCTTCGGCGGTATCGTCTTCCCTCAGTATTTCCAGTTGATGGAGCTTTTCAGCAAATCTGGCAGGATGATCCAGGATGGTTTTGTCCGACAACTCGAAGTAGGGCTGATAAAAATCCATCGGGATAGACTTGATGCACCCAAAGTCCAGCACTACAAGTTTGTCGTTTTCCGACACCAAAAAATTGCCCGGATGAGGATCTGCATGAAATTTTTTAAGCTGATGGATCTGAAACTTGTAAAAATCCCAAAGCGCCTGCCCCAGGGCATTGGCACGATTGGGGTCTTGATTGTGAGCGGAAAACTCCGACAGGTGCTCGCCCTGCATCCAATCCATGGTGATAATACGCTCAGACGACAGCTCCGGGTAATAGCCGGGAAACTGTAGCCCGGGAATGTGTGCACAAGCCTTTGCCAATTCTACACTTTGCTCTATCTCCAGCAGGTAGTTGGTCTCGTCGAGCAGCTTGTCTTCCACCTCACGAAAGTACTGGTCTGACCCTTCGCCCTGTATGTTAAACATCTTGATGGCTATAGGCTTTACCAGCTTCAGGTCACTACTGATACTGTCAGAAACGCCGGGGTATTGTATTTTCACTGCCAGTGTTTTACCGTCCTTCTGAGCCTGATGCACCTGCCCGATACTGGCCGCATTGACTGATGTGGCATTGAATGTATCGAAAATTTCAGACGGTGACTTGCCAAAATACTGGCGAAACGTTTTGATAACCAGGGCAGGGGAAAGGGGAGGTACTGAAAACTGACTGAGGGAAAATTTTTCGACATATGCCTCCGGCAATTTTTTTTCTCCATACTCAGCATCTGAGCTACTTTTAGCGCACTGCCTTTGAGGTTTTTCAATCCGTCGTAGATGTCGCTGGCATTGGAAGCGTCCAGTTTTTGGCGCGCTGTAGCCGGTTCACTGGCCAGTTTTTCACCGTAAAACCTGAGGTAGTTTACGCCTACCTTAGCTCCGGTAGAAAGTATTTTGCCGGCTCGCTGAATTTTCGAAGTGGGTATATGGTCTATAGTTTCCATCAGTGTGTCATTATTTTTTCTTTAAACAGGAATTTGCCCAGGTCCACTATACTGTGTAGCGCAGATCTGTCCAGCAGTGTGAAGCCCGTTGTGACGGACTTTTCTATCAGCACATCTGTTTTCTCAAAGCCGACCGACTCGTCATCGAGCCAAAACCGGATGATCAACAAGAGCTGAGACCAGCTTGCGTCTTTGATTCCCCTGTTTTTGATGGATTCCAGTTTGCTATGCCCCAGGCCTGGCGTATCTATACCCAGCTCATGGATGTATTCCTGAAAAGATTTTTTAAGTCCACTCAGTACCGACAATGCTTTCCACTTATTGGGTTCGGCATCCAGCGCCAGCACTACATAGCTGCGATTGGCTTTCAATATTTCAAAAAATGTAAAATAAAAGCTGAGTAGCTTGTTTTGTGGATCGAAGCTGTGGTACTCTTCGTTTTGGTGTAGTAGCTGCTTCGTGTGATCGAAAAAAGCCTTAAATACGCTTTTCTCCAATGCCTCGAATGAGCTATACTGCTCGTAAAAGGCCGCTTCGCGTATGCCTATACCCTCAGCAAATGCATAAACACTTGCCGGTCGCTTTCCATGTTCGAGCCTATACTTCATGTACAATGCCTGAATGTCGGGTGATGATGTTTTCGTTTTTCTTTTTGCCATACTCTTACAACGGGCTAAACTTTATTTTGTTTAACAATATAACAAAAAAGTTAAACAAAAATACTATAAGCCCGTTACCCAAGAAAACTAAAAAACAAAAACCATGAAAAATTACCTGGTTATAGGTGGCTCATCGGGTATCGGTCAGGCTACCGTAGAACTACTGGCACAGCAAGGGCATCAGGTGTATGCCACCTACCGCAGCACAGCTCCCAATATGGACCTGCCTACTGTACACTATCACCCGCTGGATGTATTGTCAGAATCGTCCGACCACTCTTTTATTCCAGATGCACTCGACGGGCTGGTTTATTGCCCGGGCAGTATTCAGTTGTTGCCCTTTGGTCGTATAGCACCTCAGGATTTTGAAAAGGACTTCAGCCTTCAGGTGACCGGAGCTATAAAAG